>ML792777.1:177813-191781 GCA_009831015.1 Picea engelmannii | reverse complement strand
GCTTCGTGTGAGGCTAGGGTAAGATATTCCGTGTCAAAGTCGGTACACTGAAGTTGTTTTGCTGCTCCGGGTTCGTCCTTTAGTTGCAGACAAATTTTAAACTGGAATGCAAGGAAATATATCAAGATTTAGGATAAAAATGCCCCTTGAAACAATTTGGGAACGATTGAATGTATATTTAACGGAAATTTTCTGGAAAGAAATTTACTTGTAGAAATATGTAAACTATACTTGGTTCAACCTGCGAACAAAGAAGCAAACTTTAAAAGAAAACGGATTAAAGGAATAAATTATCATTGTTTCCACAAAAGTTTCGGGAATATTCTTTAGTGCTTAATGGCTTATATACAAAGAAATGTTAACAGACGAAAGAAAGCAACTTCGAAACAAACCGATTAATGAAGCTCCAACACTTGATCGCTAAGGATATACGCTGCACAATTAATACACGTTTATAAGGATAATATGAAACGCGGGGGCGGTAGAGAATGGGCGGACAACTCAAACGCACAGAGAACTGAAACGCACAGACAACTGAAACGYTGGCGAAAATGAAACGTKCAGACAGGTGAGGATGYCTTAATTTAGATGCCACGATTTAAKMCTACTTAATCATTTAAACGTGGCAATTAMATATCCTTACAGTAATTTTTTAATGTGATTAGGTAAATGTTAAAAAGTAAACATGTTAACGGATGCCTTCATAAATGCAAGAAAGTTATGAACAATAAATCTGATCCATTGATTTTGGAGGACGACTAAGAATATGCCAGCATCTTCAATGCATATCCATCAGATTAGGGTTTAAGGTTAAAAGATCATTAATTGTGCCCATTGTCAATAGGTATACGCCTTTCGGCGTAATAATACAGGCAACGTTAATCATTTTACTTCTCTATATATATCTGCGACGAATAAGTTATCCATCTAACTTCTCTATATATATCTGCGACGAATTGGTTGGGTGAACAAAATAACTCTGTTGTGAACCGACTGAGATAACTACGGTACCCACTTTGCAGTCTTGAGATCAATCACAAGAGAGGCCTCATCATCCAGGAAGTTCATACCTTCTGGTAGCGGTCATAATGATGGTATCTACGCCAGCGGTTGTTGATTTTCATGTTGTATTTTATTTTATTTTTTAAGCTTTTATTTGAAATGAGTTCTGCGTGTGATTGTGCAGAAAATCGTGTTCAAAGCGTCTTTAGATTGCAAAAAATGCGAACGAAAGGGCATGAAGGTTCTCGCAGAGATTGAAGGTAAAATCTCAGTTTATTTATTATGTGCTGGACTGAAATGAACGGGCTTTGGCTGTTGCAATAATTTGGACTAAATTTTAGCAGCTTTGTGGATCCATTGTAGGCTGTTGCGCTATAAAATTAGATCCGGAGAATCATACGATCACTGTAGTTGGAGAGGCAGATCCCGTGAGCCTGTGTAACCGTTTGAGAAGATTAGGATTTTTGACGGAGTTGTTGAGTGTGGGGCCTTCTAAAGATCCCGCGGCACAATTTAACTTCGCATTCCCTTCTCATCATACATCCTTAGCTACCTTCGCATCCGCCTCCGCCTCCGCCTCCACCGCCACCTCCACCTCCACCTCCACCTCCACCTCCACCTCCACCGCCACCGCCACCTCCACCTCCACCTCCACCTCCACCTCCACCTCCACCGCCACCGCCGCCTCTACCTCTACCTCTACCTCTACCTCTACCTCTACCTCTACCTCCACCTCCACCTCCGCCTCCGCCTCCACCGCCAGCGGTAGCTATGTCTACGACGTATTCATAAGCCACCGGGGCCCCGACACTAAGGCAGGCTTCGCCAGCCATCTTTCCCGTGAACTTAGGAGACATAACTACCGAGTGTTTCTGGATAAGGATGAAATGCAGAGGGGAGAGGACTTGATGCCTCAGATTGAAGGGGCTATTCAAACAGCGTCCGTCAATATAGCAGTTCTCTCTCCTGGATATGCGGACTCAGTGTGGTGCCTCAAGGAACTCGTCCTCATGTTAGAGTCGAGGTCACCGGGGAGATCAATCATTCTTCCGGTCTTCTACCGTGTCCAACCTACAGAACTTCGGCGGGCCGGGGGCCAAAAGGGAATTTCTGGTCGAGCCCTGAACGATCAAAGATTCGACTTGGACACCATTAACAACTGGAAGAAGGCTCTTCAAGATGTTGCAGATATAAGCGGTTTTGAGCTGGAGTCCTATTAGTGAGTATCCCTGTTATTCATAGTTTTTAATTCCATGGATTGTTAGGCATATCACACTTTTCTTGCGTTCATTACCAGTAATTTTAATTTTTTTGTGAATATCATTTAGTGACGAGGTACAGCTCGTCGAAGAGGTCGTCCATAAAGTGTTGCGGATAGTGCGCAAAACATCTCTGCCTGGCGCTAAATTTCCAACAGGCTTGGATGACAAAGTGAAAGATTTTGAAAGCGCCATGTTACTGCAGCAACAAATCCAGGAGACTAGAGTTATAGGAATTGCAGGCCTTGGTGGGGTTGGTAAGACTACCCTAGCAAAAGAAATCTTTAACCGTCGTTTATCAAAATACAATAAATCCTGCTTTCTATCCAATGTTAGAGAAAAAGCGATAGGTTCCTTACAAAGTAGACTTCTCAAGGACCTCGTTCAATCGAATAAGCAAATAGACGACCAAGTTGATTTTAGTCTAAATGAGTACGAAAGACAAATATTATCTTCTGACCCAGTTCTCATGGTTTTGGATAACGTGGATAACGTTAACCAGCTGGATGCATTATTTGAACCAGTGAAAAATATCCTTCAATCAGGTAGTTTAATTTTAATTACATCTCGCGATAAGGATGTTCTTATAAGGGCGGGGATTGTAGAGTCTTCTAGTTACATGGTAACAGGCCTCAATCAACAGCACTCCCTAGAGCTATTCTGCTGCCACGCCTTCGGCCAGCGTAACCCCCGAGACGGATTTGAACAGGTTGTTAAAAAATTTCTGTCTCTCTCCAATAGATTACCATTGTCGCTTCAAGTGCTTGGAGCGCTTCTTCGTGGACAAGATTTGGAGTATTGTGAAGCCGTATTTCTGAAATACTCCAAAACGCTTCACCAGGATATCCAAAACAACCTTAAAATTAGCTATGACGGTCTAGATGAAAAGGAGCAGCAGATATTCATGGACATTGCCTGCTTTTTAATAGGAGAAGACAAGGATACCGCCTTAAGAATCTGGAAAGGGTGGGAATGGCTGGGTCCTCGGCAAGGATGGCTGTGTCTTCGGCACCTAGAGAACAGGTGTCTAGTGGAGGTGGACACCGAAAATCGAATAAGAATGCACGACCACGTCAGAGACCTGGGCAGACATATGGCGGAGACAGAACCTGGGGCAGGCGGCCGGCGTCTTTGGGACGACCCTAACAACCATCAGCTGTCCGACCAATCACTTGTACGTATTTGAAGCTTTGGACCGACTTTCAAAATTGTTTGTGTGCGTCATGTTTTGAATAGGCTTAAACATTGCAAAGATATCAACCGTATTTTTAACAGAACCGAGTGAACAACTCAGGTGCGTGGAATTAGCATGCTTGGCGGAGATGGCCGCAAATGGTCTCAACAATCTTTGGAAAACCTTGCGAGCAGTAGTTTGGCAACTAATATGAGCAGTTTGCAGTTGCTCAGAGCTCGAGGTGATAGTGTGCAATATATATTCACAGATGGGTGTTCTCCGCAACTACGATGGCTCTGCTGGTATGACTGTTCGTATTTCTGCCTACCTCACTGGATTCCACAACAAAATCCGCAACTACGATGGCTCTGCTGGTATGACTGTTCGTATTCCTGCCTACCTCACTGGATTCCACTACAAAATTTGACAGTTTTACAATTAAAGGGAGGCGAATTGAGAACTCTGTGGCCACATGAGTCTGAGGTAATCTAATTTTTTTTTGACAAAATGTTGCTCTTCTTATTGTAACAGTATTGTCTACAATATCTGACACACTGCACAAAAGTGACATCCACGAAAGTAAATTGTTGTTTTTCTTATCGTAAAGGTATTCTGTCTTCATATGACTCTGCACAAAAGTTGATATATAGGGTGTCGACCCACTTTTAAAATGCGAACAATATTGCAGGCACCTTTGAAGTTGAGGGAATTGAGTATCGAGGGTTGCCCTTTTGAAATTCCGAAGTCCATAGGAAAGTTAAAGGATCTCCAAAAATTTGTTCTGCATTCTTCTGTTGATATGGAAACTTTGCCAGACGGATTCTGCGATCTCCGCTCTTTGGAACACCTGGAGTTATATAACTCGAAAATTAAGTCACTGCCACATTCTTTTAGGAAGTTAACGAATCTCCGATGTATTCGCCTGTCTCACTGCCGCGAGTTGAAGATGCTTCCAGATTCCTTTGGGGAGTTGGCAAACCTTCAGCACATTAATTTGTCAGGGTGTTCAACCTTGCATACGCTTCCAGAATCTTTTGGGAGCTTGAAAAATCTCCAGCATATTAACCTGGCCGGGTGCTACAAGTTGGGAACACTTCCAGATTCCTTTGGGGAGTTGGCAAACCTTCAGCACATTATTTTGTTAGGGTGTTCAACCTTGCATACGCTTCCAGAATCTTTTGGGAGCTTGAGAAATCTCCAGCATATTAACCTGGCCTGGTGCTCCGACTTGAGAACACTTCCAGACTCGTTTGCGAAATTAAAGAATCTCCAACATATTGACTTGGAGAGCTGCACGGCTTTGCGCACGCTTCCAGATATTTTTGGAAACTTAACAAACCTTCGACATATTGATTTGTCTTGGTGCAATGTAGAACGTCCAATTTCCTTAGAGAATTTGATACAAACAAAATCACAAAGTGATTAATATGTTTGCACTTTTCTTGGAAAAAATTAATCTAATACAAAGTGATTGATACGTTTTCAATTTTCTTATTATATTAACTTATTTCAGTATATGTAATTAGAAAATTTAATACAAACACAATCATAAATATAATTAATATGTTTTTAATTATTTAAAGAAACCTACATCTTAAATATGATTGACATAGGTATATAAATTTTGCAATGTGATTGATATAGGCATATAAATGTGCAGTGTAATATCAAACTTGTATTGATATGCTTATAATTTTTATATGGACTTGTGTGAGTGCTTGCATCTAAAACGTCCGTTTTTTTAAGAATTTAATACAAACATAACCAACACAATCATAAATGTAATTGATATTTTACCCTTTTTTAAAAGTTTAATATAACCTAATAAAAATGCGATTGATATAAACATATAAAATGCAATTGACGAAAAGGTAACATTCTTGATGACACAAACCAACCAAAGTGAAAGCACTAATTGTAGATTCAATGGAGATCTAAACATGTGATCAATGAGTCATGTAATAAAATGCTAATGATTTTACGGGAAAGAAATATGTCGCTGTATCATATTAAGAAAAAGTGGAAGATACAACCAGATTGCCTTTGATGTCGCAAGTTTTCTTTCGGTGGTCTTTTGTTCCAACACACACATACACTTGCTCCGAATTTGTATGAAGATAGTCCACAAAGCTTGATGGACAAATGTGAGGCCTCAAACATCAATTCTAGCAGGATTCTTCACACAATTTTCAGCCTATTTTTTGCTCAATCTTGTTTGACCTTGCTTAACCTTTTCCATGAGAAATCCATTATTATATAGGAGAGGGTGAAGTGGTTACTAGGATGAGGATGATCCCACCAAATCAGAGAAACCAGTAAGATCACAACCATATAGATGCCACCTCACATTCTAGAAGATTCTCCTTCTAGAAACTTCTTTCTTTTCTTAGCTTCAAGCGTCGCCACACCCTGCCTATATAGCAGCATTGAGAAATCCCGCGAGCCAGACATAGAGCAACCTGTCGCACTGTGTACTACTGTCTGCCTGTGGCGTCATTCTAAAAATGTGCCTTGTAGGGGAAGAACTCAGTGATTTTCCTCATGTGAAAGATTGTTTTAGAAGCCTGGACACATGCCTGTAAGGTCATCATTAGAGTGACCAAAATAATGTGTAACAATAAGGCAATCCAAACTCCATCTTTCTGTCACATTACTACAGTTATGATTATATTTTCAATTTTCTTTAAAGCTAGCCCATAACTTTACTCTAATATCATCAATAATTTGTTGTTAACTTTACTTTTGATATCATCAATAATTTGTTGTTCAGCTATAGCATAGGTTATCATTTATACATATAAAACTAGAATGTAATACAACCGATCTCTAATCTAACTCTCATACCCTAATTTATGCTCTATTATAAAATGCATATGCTTAATACCATGCCATCTACTCATAATTACACATAGAACAAGTAATTATGTATAAACACACATGCATATACACAAAAATCCATAACAATGCATAAAATAAAGGATATGATGATGATGACTACTCATACCTTAAGAATGTAAGAGATTACTTCGAATTCTTTAAAATTGTATTTTTATGTTCAAAGAGCATTGAGAGAAGCGTTTCAAGATCATCATAGTTTTGATGACTTAGGAGGTTAGGAAGGTTTGTATTGTGGAAAATATTTTTAAATTGGTATCTAATATGGGTATATGCAAGGAAATCTAAGAGGAAGTGCTTTTCATCTTCTACTCGCTTAGTGTCACAAAGAAAGATGGCAAATTCTTTCATTCGAGGGTGCTTTGGGAGTTGTCCAATGTCCAATTTGACTATGTAGCTCATGAGAGTTTGCTCTTATTTTAGCAATGCTGATTTTTTTCTTTGGACTTCTCAAAACCGAGAGGTATTTTTGATATTTTAAATTAGGGCTGAGCACCTTCTTGTAGTATCTTAATTTCTTTTTATCCACTAATTCTTTATCACACCACATATGCTCCTTGAGTTTAGAAGTGGTAATATTTGTAATATTATTGATATTATACATGATGACTTCTTATTGTATTCTCCAACGATTTACCTAAGATTTGACATCTTTATGTCATCCCTGTTTGAGTCGCTGGTAATTTTGGTTAGAGTTTGAAGAAATTTTTGGGAGACTCTTGTCATCCATGTTGTTTATCTTGTTCTTGTACGTTAGGTATCTAATCATAGGAACACTCTCAATGGAGGAAAGAATTTCTTCTATGAGGAGAAAATGATAGGGTGTATTGCCTTTAATTTTGAGATTATAAGTTATAAAATTATTTTGGATCTGTTATATCTTTCCCCAAGATTCTCTAGATATATTGCAACCTCAAACTTCACATCCATATAAGATAATCAGAGCGACAAGAGTGTGAGAGAAGAGTTTTTTTAATCCCAAATCCAAAGCTCTGTTGATTTACAATTGTTTTTGAGCCCATAATAAGCTTTCCACCCTCCATTTATCTGTTTTTCAATGCTATAGTTCCAATTGAGCTTGTGGTGGATATCGATTCCAAGATATTTGTATGAAGGCACTCCCTCCAAGCTATTGTTTCCATAAACAAAAGTATCGTAGGTGATCATTTTTTTATTTAATTATCATAACCTTTGTTTTGTCAATGTTCACAATCATGCCCATGCTAGAGCACAAGTCCTTGAGGATTATTAGTTGCTTACCTAGGTGGTTTCTAAACCCATCTCGACCTCTAGCTCTTTTTCCATGGATTTCTAACCATGTACCAATCTTTTTTTCCAAAATACTTCCGTATAGCTTAGCTAAAATGGGGCTAATCATAATGGTACTATTAAATTAAAGGGATTGATTTCATACCTACTATTAAAAATGCGTACACAACAATGGAAGCATATAAAACCATAACCATAACATTTATCTTTTGTAAAATTCCATCAACTGGCTGTAGACCTCAAACTTTCCACCTAGACATAGACTCCACTACTCCAATTCTCTGAACAATAGGTTACACTCAAGCTAAGGTTATGACTCCACTAGGGAAAATGATCCTAAAGTCCAACTATGGTCCAATGATGAGAATTGGTATCAAACTGGGCTAAGGTTCAAAAATTTCGCAACAATTCCAACCAACAAACTCTCATTCCCCTCAACCTACACAACCCAAGGAAGTGGTACACCTTCTCTACTCTGCAATCCCTTAGGTTGTCTCTTCCCTTCCAATGCTCTAGCATAGGATGGACATGGAGTCTCCGAGTTTTGGCTCCAAGAACTCCAATTCCATTGATGGAGTCTTCAGGTACCTTCCAGGCCTCACACCATGGGTAATCCATGTTAGAATATAATGGATGTGCTCGTTTTACCATTGACAATATCACTATTTTCACCCAACCATAGGCCGAAGCCACCCTCCGAGCACCTTAACCTTGACAGAGAATCACTCTGGAAGCAAACCTTAGGCTAGATAGTCAAACAAAGGGTAGCGCACCTTTCCCCAATGATAGTGCATCAACAAGAGCTGATCAAATAGTCCAAACCTTAGCCATGAGATAGTCCAAGCCAAAACGTAAGATAGTCCAAGCCAAAACGTAACTTCTAGCTGTAGCAGTTGCAATGACAACTCTCCTCAAACCTGCGCACAAGACTGGGCACTGTAGTGTGCACCAATTGCTACTCTGCAATTCTGAGACTGTGACAAATGAGAGACTGGCGCCTTGTATTTATAGTATTCCTGGCTAACTGCCCGGACAACTTCTTATTCTGGGTATCTGTCTGTTCAGTATATTATTATTTCTTCTAGCCGACTTCTTCTCTTGGAGGCTAATAACCTAATACAAATTATCTTCTTGAGCTGACAGGTCTTCTAGGGTTATTTAGCCAACTCATTAGGGTTTCTCTTGCTTCCCGGAGTATTCTATTCTCGTCAGGTTTACACGTGGAGGTAAATACCTCCCGCAGCTACCATAATATCAACACTCCCTCCTAGCTAGGGAGGTGTTATAGGTAATGGTCTTGAGCACAAACATACCATTCACCCGGTAGCAACAACATAGTTGTATAGACTAGATCATGAGCACCATCATCTCCATCAATGTCATCAATTGCATCAACTTTCGAAACCATACTCCATCTGAGTAATAAAAAATGATGCTGAATAAGTCACTCACACCACATAGTGATACAAGAGCCATTCTTCTAATCTGGATATACGTCCTAGAAGAGTAGATGTTCTGAACCATTTTCCGTCTGGGAAATCTCTGTCTTTTAATCATCCATCTGGCTGATAATCATTTACCAAACTACTTGATAGTCTTCAAGGCAATCAGAACAAAAATAGAACACAAATGTGACTATCCATAGTAGTACATAACTACAATCTAGTGGTACACTACCACACCAAGTAGCAAACAAGTACTTGATTAGTGAGGTATAGTCACAAATAGTGGAACACATCCACCACAGTAGTATACATCTACTGTCATACAATTTTCATAACAATCATCTGATATCAACCTGCACAAAAATAATGTTACGATATAAACTGAATCATCTGGGTCAATCTTTCACTCACATCTGTGAGATCTGAAAGAATATCTTCCCTCAGAGTAGAACAATGAGATATCTGGACTATTCTTCTCAAGCAAGGAAGAATACCTGTCCTATCTTCTAAACTTGGACCATTCCCCACCCTGGGCCATTCTTCTTACACTAATCAAAGTGCACCCTGGAGAGAATGTATAAACCCTAAGGAATACCTGTCCCTAATTGCTGAGCCTGGACCATTCCCCACCCTGGGCCATTCCTCCTACACTAATCAAAGTGCACCCTGGAGAGAATGTATAAACCCTAAGGAATGACTGTTCGGATCAGTTCCTCTGTTAACCATAAGAGGAAAACATTGTCCTGTATCAACCTCCAAAACTGACCATTCCTCATGTTAACCACAATGATAAATCGTTGTTCAACGAGGCGGGCCAGTCTTCTTCAGTAACCCTCAATAAGAGAGACTGCCCTAGACCACTTCCCATGTTAACCACAATGGGAAGTCGCTGTCTATGATAAATCAATAATCTGGATCATTTCCCATGCTAACCACAATGGGAAATCACTGTCCATCAGAAATCTCAATCCACTTTCTAAACAGGAAAGAATCTGTCCAAGCTGGACTATTTTTCAATGAATGTCTTCAATAATATTTTTAGTGCTCCCTCCCAATCTGGGAGTCATCTCTTCATTTATCCATAAGGAAGTTGTCTCCACGAGCTCCAACATGAGTACGCAAACTCTTTCATCTTTTACCAAAATGTCTGCTTATCTGCTCATCTGTGGAGATATGTATTGGAGAACCACTTTCTCCTTTCTGGACTCCATTACGGATAATGTAATGCTTGATTTCTAATGTACTTAGGTCTGAAACACTGGTTTTCTCTGAAGACTTCATGTAGCTCTAATCAATAGAGTATATTATTGTTGGAAAACTGGAACATATCCATGTGGCACTTCTTTTGTCATAATGAGATCTGATCTACTGAGTAATTATCTTGATACAATATCTTTGTTATAGAAAATCTTCACCACACTTCTACTGTGCACTAGAGGTTCTCCACCAAGTTGTCTTCTTCTATCTGCATTCAAGGGTCTCTTTCTGGTATGCCTCAAAGTCTTGAGGTTGCTCTTCATACACTCTTTATTCAATTTCTCTGGAGAACATTCTTTGCATTCATCTGATGTAGAACTCCAACTCATGGATGTTACAGATGATATAATGATTCATGTAAAGATATGTCTGGTTTATTGAAACAAGTAATCATCATAGTCTTCTCCCTTCATTTGGGAGAACATCTAGTTCTAGATCTCGCAATGCTTTCATTCTTAAGTCTTCCATACACTGTTCTTCATCACGACTTCCAGTTCCTCTGCTTGATTGCTTTTATCGAGTTCATATCAGGCTGGCAATCTTGTGATTCTTGATACAATGACTGGTTGTTCTGGCTTCTCTTTCTTTATTTGAATCTTTATGTTCTTCCTCATGTTTAGCTCTTGGATCCATGGAGTAGATTCCATGCCCTAAAGATTCCATTTCTTTCTTTCATCACAGGATCACGGATGTGGATGGACAACCAGGGATACTTTAAAGATTCTCTTTGAAGATGACTTCTTCTAAGGATACATACTGTCTTTCATGGCTGCTATCATGGATCTATACTTCATCATCTTCAATGGATCATAGGATTAGCTCCCTCCTAATCTTTGATTCATGTATGAGTGCATATAATTGGCTCCCTCCGTCTAACAGAGTCCATGCTTCCATTTGCATCCTTATTGTCTTATGAAGAGTCCATGCTTCCGTCTTGTTGTTTTCTACAAAACGTCATATGTCTTTTTCCAATTTCCTCTTGATTACTAACTTCTTTCTGTCTTTGCTTCTTCTAAGTCTCTTCATGATTGATTCGGTGTATTTCATCCTTTCATCTGTATTATCTAATGATATCAATCCTTATCTTGTTGTTCTTCCATAGGTATAGTTCTTCTTGGAACACATTATCTTCCAAGAGATAGATATACAAGATATGTACAGAGACTAAGAAAACAAGATATGTACAGGAAATAAGAAGAGTATTGTTACCTTTAGAAGAAGTCGTCTCTTCCATCCTGCTTAGTCTTCTTTGTAGGTTCCTTTTCTTCGGAAACTGATGCTCCATGTTTCTCTTTCATTTTCTTTAGCTCAGGACAATGATTCTTGAAGTGACCATACTTTCGACAGTGGAAGCATTGTATTTTTGAAATGTATTTCTCTTGATTTAGCTTCCTCCTTGAGCCAAACTTTCTTTTATTTATGAAATTCTTGAATCTTGCTGTGAAGGCTTGATCATCGTACTTCTTTTGGGGTTTCTCTTTTGCATTGATCCTTGATTCTTCTTGAGCACATCAATTCCAAAGTTCTTCAAATGTTGGATACTCCTTCCTTGTGTTCATGTTTGCGGCAAATGAATCCCACGTGTTGGGAAGACCATTGAGTACTATGTTTACCAATTCTTTCTCTGAAACGATCTCTTCAATAGCTTGTAGTCGATCTCTTAACTAAGAGATTCTCACAAAGTATGATGTTATGCTGTCGTCATCATTCATCTTCATGTCACGAAGCTCATTCTTCAGACTCATTACTTGTCCAATGTTTCTGACTGAGAAGAGGCTGGTTAGGGCATCGTACATCTTCTTCGATGAGTCAAGATGGAAGATGTAGGGTATCAAGTGGTCTTTTATAGAGTCCACTATGATACTCATAGCATTGATGTCACTGTCTTTGAACTTCTCCATAACTACAACATTTTGTGGTTCCTTCTCTTTTCCTTCTTCAAACTTTGGTTCCACGATATTTCCTTTCACGATATCCAACACTTTATTCTTGGCAAGGATGAGGTAAATCCTTATCTTCCACGCTCTGAAGTTAGAGGCTCCATCTAACTTGTTCTCTGACTTCATAGAATAAGTCATGGCTGTTTTGACTTGATCAAACCCTAGATTTGACCAAAAACTCAAACTTCACGTCTTGACTTGCTGAGAGTACCAGGAGATGCGCTAGGCTAGGGTGCACTGATCTATCCAGAAATTAGGTCAATCTCTTCACTTAAGGTGCCTCAACAAGAGGATTAGGGTTTATGCAACTGCACCTGCTAGTAACCCTAGCGACAGTGCTATGGTGGCTGCTCCTGCTAGAAAACCTAGTGGCAGTTCTTCAACGAGCTTAGTATCCCTACGGCTATGTTTCCTTCCAGCCGTTAGACTGAATGAAGGAGGTGTGGGCCCATAACTTGTTAGAATATAATGGATGTTCTCATTTTACCATTGACAATATCACTATTGTCACCCAACCATAGGCCAAAGCCACCCTTCGAGCACCTTAACCTTGATAGAGAATCACTCCGGAAGAAAACCCTAGGCTAGATAGACAAACAAAGGGTAACACACCTTTCCCCAAGGATATCACATCAACAAGAGCTGATCAGATAGTCCAAACCCTAACCAAGAGATAGTCCAAGCCAAAACGTAACTGCTAGCTGCAACAACTGCAATGGCAACTCTCCTCAAACCTACGCACAAGACTGGGCACTACAGTGCACACCAATTGCTACTCTGCAATTTTGAGATTGTGACAAATGAGAGACTGATGCCCTGTATTTATAGTATTCCTAGCTAACTACCTAGGCCGACTTCTTATTCTGGGTATCTGTCTGTTCAGTATATTATTATTTCTTTTGGCCGACTTCTTCTCTTGGAGGCTAATAACCTAATACAAATTATCTTCTTGAGCCGACAAGTCTTATAGAGTTATTTAGCCAACTCATTAGGGTTTTTCTTACTTCCTAGAGTATTCTATTCTCGCCAGGTTTACACGTGGAGGTAAATACGTCCCGCGGCTACCATAATATCAACAATCCACCCATACATTGCTCAATCTAGGGATCTCTACATACGTAAGGAAACCCAATGAGAATTGTGAATGATAATCCCAAGAGAATTCACTTAGAGTTCATAGGATTCTTAGTATAGCAGGGTCACAGTGGCTCTCCCTAGCTCACCCCCAACTCTAATCTGGTAGAATGACCAATAATGGTGTAGAATTGGTACAATTTACATAGACGAAAATGCTTAAGTATGCATGGCCTTAAATTTCCTCATGATTCTCAAAGAGTTACACCCCCCCCACTTGGGAACTCTTCCCCTTGCTTTTGCACTTAGGATATAATGATCACATGAGTTTGGATAGGAAATTTTATATTATTTTTGGCATTAAGCCTCCTTCTATGCCTACTGGGTCCGCACCTTTCCCTCTCGTGGAGTCCTATCCACCCATACTCTTTTTTCCTATGGTCTATAGTTGTGATGTATTTTATTAATATATTAGAATGTACTTACAATTTACTTACAATTTATATTTCTAGGCTCATCGACCTTTCATCATTATATGCTCTTCGACCCAAAATAACACCAACACACTAGCATACATGAGTTATATGTACACATACACATTACAACTTGGGGATCAAGCTAGGGTATTACATCACCCCCCCCCCCCCCCCCCC
>ML792777.1:137887-174955 GCA_009831015.1 Picea engelmannii | reverse complement strand
ACACTCTTTTTATTCATCTCTCCCCCCTCACACTCTCTTTCTTCCTCTCTCTCCACCCCCCTCTCTATCTTCCTCTCTCTAACTCTCACACTCTTAGACACTCTCTCTCTACCCACCTCTATGTATTCCTCTCTCTCTCTCAGACTCTCACACACTATAGAAAGTTTGGTACATCACAAGGCAAGAAATGACCTTGACCTAGACATGTCAAGAGATATACCTAGACATGGAAAGACATGGAAATACCTAGACCTAGACCTAGAGCATAGACCACGACCACTACCATAGACCACGACCTAGAATTATACGATGACCATGACGTAGTCCATGACATATACCTAGAGTTAGATCTAGACCATGACCTAGATCATGACATAGACCTAGACCTATACCATGACCATGACCTAGACAATGACATAGAGCTTGACCTAGACCCCCATAGCTCCATCTAAGCCTAGGAATAACCTATACTCGACCCTTAACCCCCTCCACACTTGAGTCCTAAGTGCACTATGCATATACCTCTTGTTAAAGGCCCCACAACCCTTGTACCCACATCTTGGTGCTCTAACCATTTCTCCATGATTTAAAACACTTTTAATCCTAAATCCTTAGGTTGGGCGCTCATCCTTTCCCAATAGGAACACACATGTGTTCCTGCTGAGCAGTTTTATGTGCCAAGCACACTCCTCAACCTCTTCTATCTCAAAGGGAAGGCATGGCATGGAATGAAAATTCAAGTTAAGGAAAGGCATGTCAAGGCAAGGCATGACATGGAATGACATGGCAAGGCAAGGCAAGGCAAAGAAAAAAAATCAAGGTGCGTGCCAACAATGTTGTTAAAAATGAAAAATGGTAGGGATGGGACTCAGAGCGTGGGATGGAAAATTTTGTTCCTAAAATCAAAATTAAATTAATTTGAAGTCTGATGAGTGGGTGACAAAATGACTTAAAAAAAAATAGGGTAGAGCATAGAGAAGAAAATGACAGAGCTCAGAGTAGATAATAACATTGGTTCTTTGGTTTGGGAGAAAGAGAGGAGAAAGACAGACGAGCAAAGAGGAGGATAGAGCACTCATTCACTAGGTGGTGGAGGTAGGTAGGTATCACAATTTGTTTTATTTATTGATAAAATATTTTACCATAAATACGAATGAGTTCTGTTTTATTATTTCATTCGTAGATGTCGAAGAAATCCAAACGTCTTCTAAAGGCGAGGTAGGGATCACAATGAATAAAGGATTTGTGCAACATAGAAATGTAGCCTTGCCTGTAAGGTAAGTGTTAGGTTTTTATTCTTATTCAAATGGAGTATTTATACGAGTACACATATGAACATGACCATGACCTAGACCATGAACTAGATCTAGACCATGACCTAGAACCCCCTAGCTCCATCAAAGTCTAGGAATAACCTATACTCTACCCTTAACCCCCTCCACACCCAAGCCCTAAGTGCAGTATGCCTATACTTCTTTTTTAATAATGATATTTTATGGATATGACCATTCACCTACAATTTAATAATGATTTCACATGGTTTATTGATGATTATGGTACGTTGATTTTTCTTTTTAATTTTAACATAAGCATAATATTTTAGTGGATTCGATATTCTTTATATGTAATATTTATCCTTCTTTGAATTTTTTCTTAATTCGTTTTTAAATCATTTTATCTTTCACATTTCTTACCTTTTTGATGATTTGATTTGATTTCATTGTCAGGTTTTCTCATGTCTCTCTAAGATTTCCCATTATTTGATTTTATATTATCAAAAATCCATGATTGAGATTTTTTCTTATAAGATTGGCATAGATTATGTATTATTAGAACACTTATCTATTTGTACATTATTCAATAATAGACTATTGTCATTATTCATTTACAACCTAGTAACAAGCGTAAAAGGTTAAATTTCCTTTATTTTGTATTGTTCGCAATTAGTGTTTGACACGCCCTAGATTATGTATGATGAAACAATTATCTATATGTACTCTCACACACTCTTTATACCCCCCTCCTCCCTTCCTCCCCCTCCCTTCCACTATCTCTCCTCTCTCCCCCCTACATCTACCATCTCTCTCTCACCTCTCTTTCTCTCTACCCCCCCTCTTGGTCTTCCTCTCCCACCCTATCACACTCTCAAAAAATACATCTCTACCTCCTTCTCTCTTTATCTCTTGCATCTAACCCTCGTTATCTCACTCCCTATATCCCCCTCCCTCTATCTCCCCCACTCTCCCCACCTTTCTCTCTTTTCTTCTATCTAACTCCCCTTCCCTCTCTCCCCCCTTCCTCTCTTTCTACCCTCCCTCTTTGTCTCCGTCTCCCTCAATCTCACACACACTCTCTGTCTTCCCCTCTCCCCCTCTCACATTGTCTTTCTTCCTCTCTCTCCACCCTCATATTTACATCGCAAGGAATGAAATGGCCTTGACCTAGACATGTCAAGACCTAGACCTAGACATGGAAAGACCTAGACCATGACCTAGACCTATATGATGACCATGATGTAGACCATGAAATAGACCTAGAGCTAGACCTAGACCATGAACTAAACCATGATATAGAGCTAGAGATAGACTTAGACCATTTTCTAGACCTATACCATGACCATGACCTAGATCTTGACCTAGACCATGACCTAGACCCCTTTAGCTCCATCTAAGCCTGGGCATAACCTATACTCGACCCTTAACCCCCTCCACACTCTAGAGCTAAGTGAACTACGCAGATACCTCTTGTTAAAGACTATGCAATCCTTGCACCCACATCACACACATATTGGTGATCTAACCATTGCTATGTGCTTCAAAACACTTTCAATCCTAAGCCCTTAGGTCCTAGTTGTCCCAAAAACCCTATACATTTTTATTCATAAATATGATTGGTCTATAATAAATTCTATATCTATTGCATTAAGAGTGCGCACACACTCTTTTGACTTGAAAACCTTGTAGTTGTTGAATTTTCAATGAGTTATGGCTCATGTATCCTCTTTGAATTTTCTGTTTAAATATTACTTGAACCATAACTACTGCAACAAACCAAGATCACGAGAAGAATAACCATTCACAAGAACACAAGAAGTATCCTGGAAAACCCTTCTCAACAAGGGAAGAAAACCCACCCAATCCTTTGCTATATTCCTCAAGAGAAACACCTCCCACACCATAACCAAACCTAGCACACAAGAGGGTGCTGTAATTCTCATAATTTCAGACCACAACTTCTGAAATCATGAGATGACACAATGATAAGTGTGTTTCCTCAATGGGGATTCATTTATTTATATAAGACTTGTCACATCAAATGATGTGTCTATTGGCACAATAGAGACGACATCAATAACTCAAAATATAATTAATAATTACCATATTAATTATGTTTTATATTAAATATCTTTTACATTAATTATCTTTTACATTAATGTGGGGCCGACCTGTACGCTTTACATAATCAATAGGGTTACAGGTAAGTCTGACTCTTGAAAAATATAGGAAGGGATCTCATACACCCACTTGTGCTCAACCACTAGGGGCACATCCATCTGTACTCAACCACATGGATGCCTCTCTATCTCACTGCGTCTCACAGGAGAACCACACTCACTAGTGCACAGTCACTATGATCATGTTCACATGTGCTCATCCATAGGCACATACAAATCAACAGATCTTATTTCTCACTTTGTTACACAGGAGGGTCATATGGAGTTCATCATCTCAACTCTCTGCTCAGAGGAGGCTAATACAACATTTCATCTCTATCTTAGAACAATGCACCTAGCTCATGGGAATTCACACGTTCACCTGTGCTCAGCCACAGACACGTCCAACTCAACAAATCTTCTTTCTCACTGTGTTACATAGGAGAATCATTTGGAGTTATTCTCAACTCTCTGTAAGGAGGAGGCTAGCACAACATTCTGGTTCTGTCTTAGTTAGGAACCACACACCCATCTTAGGGGCTCTCTCTCAGGTTTGTGTCCTGGAGGATGTCTCACGGATCTGTAATCATCAACACTCCCTCTCAGTTAGGGAGGCATTCTCCATTAGGCCAAGTCTCGTATGAAAGTATTTGAACTTCGTTTTGGATGCAATCATCAACACTCCCTCTCAACTAGGGAGGTAATCTCCACCAAGCTAGTTTCTCACAGAAGTACTCGAACTTCGTATTGGTAAGTGGTTTGGTGAAGATATTTTCAATCTGGTCATGTGTAGGAAGATACTGCACGTGTACTACTTTCCTTTGCAACATGTATCTGATATAATGATATTTTATCTCAATGTATTTCAATATATCATGAAATACGGGGTTCTCATAGAGCTTCACACAGCTCTGGTTATCACAAGTAATAATAGGACCCATCTCATGATCAAATAAATCTGTCAGAAGCCACACTACTTCGCAGATTGCCACACTCAATGATATATACTCTGTTTCTGCAGTTCTCAAGGCCACAGAGATTTGTTTCCTACTGCACCAGGAAACCATGGTAAACTCCAAGGTAAAACAACAACCGTATGTGCTCTTCCGGTCCACTGTACTTTTTGCTCATTCTATATCAGCATATCCCTACAAACACAAGTTCACACTGGAGGCATATCTCAGGCCGTATCCAACTGTGCCTCGTATATATATATATATATATATATATATATATACATATACATGCTTTACTGTTATCCAATGAGTCTGTCTCAACTGACTCATGGATTGACTAAGCACATTCACTGCATAGCATATATCAGGTCCGGTGTTAACGAGATACATCAATGATCCAATCAGCGGTCGGTACACATGTGGATCAATATCTTCTAAATCATCATCATTTATTTTTTGTCAAATCCATCACCGTCAGTGTAGACATGGATTTTCATTCTGTCATACTGAACTTCTTTAATATCCATAATGCATATTTTCCCTGACTTAGGAAAAGTCTCATTGGTCCTCTATCATACTTCTTGTCCCAAGAATTAGTGCATCATATCCAGGTCCTTCATCTCGAAATTAGAAGTCAAAGCTTGCTTGTAACAACACAAATTCTTGAATAAGTTATCAAAATCATGTTCTCATCACCAACAATTTAATAGTATAGGTTTAGATCATCAACACTCTTACTGAAACCCAAATTTCATCAAGAATCCATCTATCTGATGTAGTTTCCAACTCATGGATTGTAGTACAGATGGGAGTGCATCGAGCTACTGGATCAATATGTCTCATCATAGTTCACTCCCTCTGCTTGTGACAGTCCTCTGACTACAAGTATCTCTTTTGTATTTCTCGACACTTCCATCAATTGTATGTATTTCTGCCTCTTCCAGAGTTTGTCAAGCCCAGACATGCCTTTTATGGCCTACTGTAAAGTCCTGGGGAATATCAACTGGAACAACTAGATCAACTGTATCAATATTTTTCTCCCTCTGAACTATTGAGGGGGAGAAGGTATTTGTCTTTTCCTTCTTCTTAAATAGTTTTGACTCCCTCTGAGTCCAGTGACTCCCTCTGAAGTCTTGAAGGAAAACCATATTCCTTTGTTGTTAACATTCCTGGAACAAGAAAACAAACGAAAAGAAACAAGACAAGAACATCTCCTAGAGGGGATTCATGAGTACATCTCTAGAATCAAAACATTTTAAGGATTGTTGTCACAGCTAAAATACCCACTTGTAATGTAGCAACCTTATAAATCTAGTTAGAGGTATGATGATTTAAAACAATCAAACCCGAAGTCTTCACTTCCACTGTGATGTTCTCCTGAATGCACTGAGATCCCTCTAGGTCCATGATTGCACCAAGGGTTCTTTCCTCCTGCAAATACCTTTATGACAATGATGAAAATAATATATATACAAGTGCATACCTGAGAGTGTACACCAATGGATATTTTGCTTGTTTGTCAGTGTCATGATGAGCAATGACATTCCTCGCTTGTTTTCCATAGACTAGAATGAAAATTATGTTGTTGTAGCTTCCTGTGGCCACTTGCTATTGCTTTATTCTATAACCAGACTTGTTTTCCTTGTATCCACTTATACCATAAAAGTCTCTGACGAAGTTTGCATCAACCTTTACTGCTATAACTTAATATGAGTGTATCACATATTAGCAATTTTTCCCTTCTGTTGGTGATCCAACTTGCTATGATTGTTTTATCTTATCAAGGTCATGTCCATTGTTGATATTAAAAAAAAATTCAAACACACTGTTGTAGCTATCCTTGTATATCCTGTTCTACTCAAAACTGTTGTCACTTGATTTCAAATCTGTAATTAAGGGATTCCTGAATTCGTGGATGACATGATTTGAAATGATGAAATTTCTTTGTTGCCTTTAACTGCAAACAATCTCTTCTTAAAATAGATTGCATGGTCGGTCAATATTGGTTGTCGTTATTACCATTATGATTGATAACAGGTCGACCATTCTCGTCCTTAACTTATAAGTACCAACCAGTACAATTTTCCAAAAGCAGAGTTTTGTCAATGGCTCACAATTTGGTTTGTAATTCGCATCATCTTTTTTCTTACACCAAAAATTCTAGAATTATCGTGAGCATATTCTTATATATGTAGAGGAACAATGTTTGCAATTAGCTGCAACTTTTTCCTTGCACTAGAAATTCTTGAATTATCACCAGTATCTTCTTGTTTGCATGGAGGAACAATGTTTGCAAGTAGCCTCAACTTTTTCCTTCCACCAAGAGTTGTTGGCTTAGAGCTAATATCCTGGATCCTCTTCTTTCCATGACCTTCACGAGACACTTTAGTAACCTTTACTTCATTGGGAAAAGATTTCACAGGAGTTTGGTAAGAGTTGCCAATAGTTAGAGATCAGATTACTTACTCAATGCTTGGGTTTATTTCCTGATGGATCACCGTCTAGTTTCCTCCTAGCCATTGTAAACTAGGTTGTAAGTTTAAATGCCAATACGCCTTGAGAATGTAGTTGTTTGGTAAGTAGACTGCCCAAAGATCCTCCTTGCAGGGAAGCAGTGTGATGATGACACCATGCCACTAACAATCTGTATCATAAGCCTCTACAACATCTCCACCTGAGCAATGTAGAAGGAGAAGCCTATGGGGTGGAATGGGTCTCAAATGGCTCAGGCACATGTCTTCCATCAACAATTTTTTTTTTTTAATCTTCAGTTACAAACTTGTCCTAATGTATCTTGCAAAGCTATGGATATTTTTTGCTAACACTGAAGATAACTCCCTCGAACCAAGCCCCACGATATCCATACTTGTTGTTGCATGCCTCAATCCTCATCCCTTTTCTCAATTCCATTGTATCAGCTGACCCAATTCTTTTTCAGCCTTATGGATTTGCTGTTAGGTGTCACTGCGACTTCCATAGATTTACTGTGGTTTAGGGTAGTCCATGCTCGTCAAGAATGTGACTACCTTGTTCTAGCATCCAACCCTTCTCCTAGGATCCGGATTCCTCTCCCATATACCACATAATTTTAAAAGAAGATCTGGTGGGGTTACTCCTTTTTGCTGCGGTCTCCTCATCATTTACCACAGGAAATTAAGAGGGGTCCGACCCTCCTACAGTAAAGTTTTGGCATGCCTTACCTTCATTTTTTTTTTTTTTAAATGTGCAATGGTCTTCTTGAAGCCTGCTCTGATACCATGCTAAATTTTCAATGAGCTATGGCTCATGTATCCTCTTTAATTTTTTTGTTTAAATATTACTTGAACCATAAATACTGTAGCAAACCAAGATCATGATAAGAATAACCATGCACAAGAACACAAAAAGTATCCTGGGAAACCCTTCTCAACAAGGGAAGAAAGCCTAGCCAATCCTTTGTTATATTCCTCAAGAGAAAGACCTCCCACACCATCACCAAACCTAGCACACAAGAGGGTGTTGTAATTCTCATAATTTTAGACCACAACTTCTAAAATCATAAGATGACACAATGATAAGTGTGTTTCCTCAATGGGGATTCACCTTTATTTATATAATACTTGTTAGATCAAATGATGTGTCTATTGGCACAATAGAGCCAACATCAATAACTCAAAATATAATTAATAATTACCATATTAATTATCTTTTACATTAATTATGTTTTACATTAAGGTGGGGTCGACCTGTACCTTTTACATAATCAATAGGGTTATAGGTAAGTCTGACTCTTGAAAAATATAACAAGGGATCTCATAAACCCACTAGTGCTCAGCCACTAGGGGCACATCCATATGTGCTCAACCACATGGATGTCTCTCTATCTCACTACGTCTCACAGGAGAACCACACTCACTAGTGCTCAGTCACTAGGATCACATTCACTTATGCTCATCCACAGACATGTCCAACTCAATAGATCTTCTTTCTCACTGTGTTACACAGGAGGGTCATTTGGAGTTCATCATCTCAACTCTCTACTTAGAGGAGGCTAATACATCGTTTCATCTCTGTCTTAGAATGATGCACCCAACTCATGGGAATTCACACGTTCACCTGTGCTCAGCCACATGCACATCCAACTCAACAGATCTTCTTTCTCACTTCGTTACACATGATAATCATCTGGAGTTCTTCTCAAATCTCTGTAAGGAGGAGGACAACACAACGTTCTAGTTCTGTCTCAGTTAGGAACCACACACCCATCTCGGGGCTTTCTCTCAGATCTTTGTCCTGGAGGATGTCTCACGTAGTTGTAATCATCAAAAGTATTTGTGCACTCATCCATGCCCAACAGGAACGCACATGTGTTCCTAAAACATGTGTGTGTGTGTGTTCATAGAACACACACACGTTTTAGGAACGCGCACACGTTCTTGTTGGGAAGTTTTATGTGCCAAGAACACTCCTCTGCCTCATATATCTCAAAAAATGAACAAGCCTAACATCTACACACAAAATAGAAGGAACATACATGTTTTTGTTCTTTTTTTATTGTTATTTAATTCATAAACAATTGTGGGAAGAATTGGAAGACAAATTTGTCCAAGTGGAATTTGAGTTGTTGATTGTGTCTTCTTGGAATTGGAAGAAAAATTTGTCCAATTGGAATTGTTATTTGTCTTCTTGTGTAATACCAAGACAAATTTGTCCAATTGGAATTGTTAGTTGTGTTTTCTTGTGTAATACAAAGACAAATTTTTCCAATTGGAATTGTTAGTTGTGTAACACCAAGACAAATTTATCCAATTAGAATTGGAATTGTTAGTTGTGTCTTCTTGTGTAATACCAAGACAAATTTGTCCAATTGGAATTAGAATTATTAGTTGTGTCTTTTTTGTAAAACGAAGACAAATTTGTCCATTTGGAATTTGAATTGTTAGTTGTTCCTTCTTGTGTAATACCAAAACAAATTTGTGGTGGGGTGCTTGGAAGCCAATTTCTCTCTTTAAACATAGGGAACCAACATATTTGAGAAAGAAAGTCCTTGAGGAAAGAAAAACCCATAAAAGGGGTAGAATAAGAAAGATAAAAACAAAATTATGTAGGTCAAAGCATAGAAAGTCAAAATAGGGCAATCCAATTTCTAGCGGAATAGATGACATTGTTGTTTTTCCTCCATCACCACTAGCAAAGCACATGAGTTCAATAGAGACCAATCAATGCAGTATCTCATCAAGACAACTTGTTTTGGATAACCAGATGATGGATGATTTGCTTGGAGTTGATTATACTATGTATGGAATTAGAGAGACAACTGGTGCACAACATTGCGGTGAAGAAGTTCCTGTGGTGCAACCTCGTGTTGGACAATTAGACGTTCCAGAAACTAGTCAATCCCATGTCCACTCTCCTCCCATAATTGATCCACTAGTGATTGAAGGGGAAATAACTGCATCATTGTTAACTCCACAATAGGGAGGTCAAGGGTGCCAAAATGGGAGTTCATCTCCCTACCTAGATTGAACAGCGTGCGACAAAAAACTCCTAAACGCATTCAGATGGATGAAAGTGGTCTAACATCACTTGATGGTAAGTTACCTAACTATACTACTCATTATCATTCTTATAAAATCATTAAAGAATATTTTGAACCAAAATTTGATGCCACTAAATGTCAATTATTTTTCTCTTTGTTAAAATCTAGAAGTTTGACTACTGTTAGGAGAATTTTAGGCTAAAATAGTCAAAAGTTTAGAAACAAGTAATCATATTGTTAGAAACCTTGTAGAAGCTTTTCAAAGAATTGGTAATAAATCTCATTCTAGATATTGTAATGCAGCTCGTCGTGTCTTGTCACAATCAATTGTTAACAAGATCACAAGAAAACATTGTTTTCTACAACAAACCTCTCATCTCATGAAATGAAATATCAAAACCCTTATAAATTATTCTCATAGACGAGATAATCTCAACACAGGTGGCCCAACAAATTTGTAGGCCTTCACTGGTAGGCTACCTCGTTCTAACATGAAGTTAATTGGAGAAACTAAGGGATTGGTATATGATTTCTGGCATGAGAACACTAGGCCTTCTTCCAACAAAAAATATGTACTAAAATTGAGAAGGTGATCTAGGGATTGTGAACAACATATTAAAAACTTTTTTGACATTACACAGAAATAATTGTATGAGAGATTCTGGATAGTACATAACACACTTAACTTGGGCCAACGATATTTCCATAAATGCAAGCCTTGGTATGTTCGAATAAACACAATTCGTAACACATGTCATTGTAGATATCACATTGAGTATGGTTATTATTATGACACACACACACATTATTTTTTCTTGTTTTTCATAACACCCTTTTGCAAGAATACTTAGTTATATTGTTGTCGTCAACATCTAGAGACTTTATTCACAACCTCTTGTGTACAATTCTAGAGGGTTGTACATTTTATCAAGAAACTTTTTTATATGGGACATGCTCTAGGTGCGATGGAATGACATTACTAAGCAAGTGCAACCATGTAAGCGATGAGTATGAATTGAGGAGGAAGGAGGTTGCCTTGAAAATATTTAAATATGTCACATATGATATTGATTGAGGGAGGGAAAGAAACAAATACAATTGGTGACTTTCTAGGTACGGGTATGTGACTTCATGAAGGACTTCATTGAAAAGACACGACAATATGTTCAACATGTCCATGTGGCTCGATGACAAAACAAACATTTTAGAATATCCAAAGATACATTTCTTGTTGGTACTATCTTATTAGTGGTTGATTTTGCTGATAATTACACCCTTTAACCATAAAATGAGATTCAAAGCCAATATTATTACTCAAAGTAGGTCAACAAAATGGTCCATATCACATACATGCATGGGTTGGATAGTAACGAAGAAAACATAGTTATATTGAAGGAGTATCACTTCTACATAAGTGATGGTCGATGCCATGACTTAGCTTATGTATGCCATTTCTTTTAGTTGTTTTACAATCACCTTAAGGTGAAGGACATACAGATGGATCAACATTGGATTTGGTCAGATGGTTTTGTAGGCCAGTTCAAAAATGATCGTGCATTTTAATGGTTGTGTATGTTGCACAAAAATATCAAGGTACCACACATTCAAAACTATTTTGAGTCCAGGCACGGGAAATGGGAGCATGATGGAGCAGGAGAATGCATAAAAAGAGCGTTACATAGATGATGCATGAAGTTCATAACTACTTCCCTCCTTTGAGATGTGAAATCCATTATTGAATGATGTTATTCAGTAATGAGAGAGGGAACAAAAACCCGTGAAGACCAATCACACAAGAAATGACATGTACATACATATTTTTGGGAGGTGGTCGATGTATATTGATAACAATGGTATGAATGAAAAAAAATCCATGACACTCATGGATTCCATTCAGTTCAAACATCAGAGAATGCAATAGTTGAAATATGGACGAGAAAACTCTCTTTCTTCTGTGGTCCGTGTAGTAGTAATGAATGAGATGATTGTGAATCAAAAGATTGGGTTGACAAACGGGATCGTGTAGTACTCCCTATTGGTCAACGTATAAATATGGAATTATTCTATTTGGAGGAGGACCAATAAAATATTTCAACATATTATGATCACGTTTTAGATATCGTCCTACCAGGTTCGGTGAAACCTTTTATTAAATTTTGAATAACTATCATGAATATTTTATGCTTTGGTCATTTAATGGACTCACGTGTTGTCACTCCATTTTTTGCAAGACATGTATATGTAGTGGTTGCACCAAGAGGTAATGAATGAGGCACTTGTTATTGGCTATCGTGTTGCTCAGAGGGAAAGCAGACCCTCATGTGATCAATGACAGACTCCAAAGACATTGAATTTCTGATTGGGTCAATGGTTATTAAAGGAGAATATCCGACATAGGATGAAAGAACACAGAAGAAAGGTGGTTATGTATTTCAATATTACAGACTAGGTGAAGCTATATACCACTTTATGAACTTGGTTGTTGGTACAAATCTCCAACTACAAACAATGCCAAGTAAGAATACATCAAAGGTATGATACTTCTTGCCTTACTCCGAGCACGAGAATTTAATGGAGACCATCAATATTAGAAGTGATCCCAATGGTATAATTGAATGACCATAGGTATGCAAAAGGAATAATTGAACAAATATTTCAAATTTATGAATGATTGAAATTTTGGCTTCATGTTATGGTTGTTATGGTATTCTTGTATGCTGTGGTTCTTTTTTCTTGTTAGGGAACTATGTTTAGCCTTCCCTTTCCTTTCGTTTCCTTTCCTTGCCAAGCCATGCCTTGCCTTACCTTTCCATGCCATGCCATGCAATTCCTTGCTATGCCATGCCTTGCATTCCCTTGCCATGCCTTTCCATGTTATGCCTTTCCTTGCCATGCCATGCCATGCCTTGCATTTCTTTTCCATGTCATGTCTTCTCATGCCATGGCATGTCATGCCTTACATCTCCTTGCTTTTCCATGACATTCCATGCCTTGCATTTCCATGCCATGCCATGCCATGCCTTGCCTTTCCTTTCCATGCCACACCATACCATGAGTTTCCTTGCCATGCCATGCCATGTCATTCCTTGCCTTACTTTTCCATGCCATGTCATGCCTTTCCTTGCCATGTCATTCCTTGACATGACATTCCATGGCATGCCTTTCCATGCCATGCCATGCCTTGCTTTGCCTTGCCCTACCATGCCTTTCCTTTCCATTCCATGCATTTCCATGCCATGCATTGCCTTCCCATGCCATGCCATTCCGTGCCTCACCATGTCATTCCTTGCCTTGTCTATCCTTACAAGGTGTTAAATTATCAAACATATGTAATAAGCATTGAGAAAACCCCTAGTCCAGAGATCCTGCAACAAACAATTTTTCAGGAAACATAATGATAGCGGAGGGGCCCCACTAGCTGAAACCCAGTGTCCCAGATCCAATGCAATCGATATTTTGTCCATCCGAGTCTCAATTTGGGTTTTATCACGAGTTACAACTTGTCTCCTTAATCCATTTAGGGTCATGTTGGCAATTTGGTATGGGGGCATAAAATATACACCGAGCAGCATAAAGGAGTTCTGTAATCTCTCACACGTCTTTTTGGCCAAGGTCCACGCGACCATGCTACCCATAATCACCTGATGCAATGTTCTTCAAAATTGACCTCTTCTTCAAAATTTGCACTGTGCCTCATTGAGCAAAACCTTAGTCCCGAAGATCCTGCAACAAACACTTTTCTTGGAAAAAAAATGATAGTGGAAGGGCCCCATTAGCTGAAAATCGATGCCCCATATCCAATGCAACCGATGGTTCGTCCATCTGAGTCTCTATTTAAGTTTTATCATGAGTTGCAACTCGCCTCCTCAATTCATTCAGGGACATGTTGGAAATTTGGTTAGGGGGCATAAAATCCACATCAAGAAGCATAACGAATTTTTGTAATCTCTCGCATGTTTGTTTGGCCAAGGCCCACCTGAACAAGCTACCCACAATCACTTTGCATAGTGTTCTTGAAAATCAAACTCTTGTTCAGAATTTTCACTATGCTTCATTGAGAAAAACTCTAGCCCCACAAATCCCGTAACAATTTTTTTTTCGAGCAACAGAATGATAATTGAAGGGCCCCACAAGATGAAAATCGGTGCCCCAGATCCAATGCAATCGAAGATTCATCCCTCTGAGTCCTGGTTTGAGTTTTGTTGCAAGTTGCAAATCATCTTTTCAATCCATTTAGGGACATGTTGGCAATTTCCCCCCTAGGCATAAAATCCAAACCGAGCAGCATGACATAGTTCCCTAAGATCCCGCACATTTGTTTGGCCAACGCCCATGCGACCACACTACTCACAATCACCCGACGCAATGTTCTTGAAAATCAACCTCTTGTTCAGAATTTGCACTATGCCTTATTGAGCCAAACCCTAGTCTCAGAGATATTGCAACAAATGCTTTTCCAGGAAATAGAATGAAAACAGAGGGGCCCCACTAGCTGAAACCTAGTGCTCCGGATCCAATGCAACCAATGATTCATCTATCCGAGTACGAGTTTGAGTTTTATCACGAGTTTCAAATTGTCTCCTCAAGCCATTCAGGGCCATATTGGGAATAGACCCAGACTTAAACCATGACCATGAAATAAACCTAGACCTAGACCTACACCATTACCATGACCTAGACCATGGCAAGACAAGATATGACAAAGCAAGGCATGGAAAGACAATGTTTAGGTATAGGTCAAGGTCTAGGTATGACAATGCAAGGAAAGATAATGTAAGACAAGGCAAGGAAAGGCAAGGAAAAACATGACAAGGCTAAGAAAAGTTAGACATGGCAAGGTAAAGCAAGGTCTAGGTCTAGGTCTACATGCTATATCTTGTTATACAAGTTATCGAGTTGAAAGATTAGTTTTTATTTCTTTATTTTTAAATAAGGCCTTGAAGTTGCGTTGTTTTTCATGCAATCCAAAAGATTTCTAAGATAATCCTATTAATTATGATAATCCATGTTTCACAACTATGAAGATACCTAAGATATATGAATAAAGAGACATTGAAATTCTCATGCAAGTATTTTATCTAAGATAGATGGGATAACAAGTTGTGGAATTTCATGCTTAATGAATCCTTTGATTGTAATTTTTAGGTATTAAACTTGTTCATTTAGTACAAGCATTATTTTTTTTGAGTGAAAAAAAAGGTGTGATACATGAATGCCATTATTTTTTTATTAAATTAACTAGAAAAAAAATTCTCTCTAATGATGAAAATGACTATATTTTTACAAACAACTAGTTTTATGAATATCACCATCTTTTACCATATCAATTCTACTAATCTACGCCTCATATTCCTCTGATGTGAATACATCTCTCAACAACCAATGATATCCGATTTTGTCATCTCCAACCCTACTCCCACTACTCCTAGTATCCTCACTTGATGCCCTACTCCTAACATTGCATCTCCTTGATAGTCTCTCTCCTTCTGCACTTCTCTCTGGAAAAAAACTGTCTCCCACACATCCTCCTGGTGGGGTCTCCTTTCTCTTCATTTTGGGTTTGACCCCTCATCCTTCATCCCTTGCTATCTTCTTTTCACTCCTATTTTCAACTTTCCTCTTTAGCTCAACTCTTCTTGCATATCTCTCGACTCTTTTTCTCTTTTTCTCTTCTAGGTCCATTCACTTCCAACCTCATTTCATCATCTTATGGATCCCTCCTAGTGGATCCATTATCTCTCTCTTACCCCCCTTCTTTTTAAAATCGCCCCATCAACACGAGGGGGTATACTCTACCATCCTATTGGGCTCCATGTGCATCAACCCCTTCTCCACAAACAACATCTTGATCCATAGGAGAATGTCTTCCAACAATATTTTTCTAGGGCTAGTCATAAATTTTCTTACAATATCTGTTGGTGTATTTAATTGCCTAATTAAATAAACTCAATCATCCAATACATTAATTTTCAACCTGGGGTGCGTCCTTTTATTGCAAAGTTATGTGCAAAATATATGCAAGAAACAATTCTCTAATCGAAACTATCCTGTAATCTGAAGGATAAAATCTTAAGAATTAAGCACACACTACATACTAGATTCCACACCACTAAAAGGAAACACCCTTGTTGAATTATAAATCACTCTTGTTTGAGTAAAACAAACTTGATTGAAAGAAACAAATACTCACTACTATCTTGAAATGGAACACACTAACACTTCTTTGAATTAAGAACACTCTGCTGAAACAAAATCACACTTGCATAAATGAAAGGCACTCTTGTAGAATTGAATTAAACAACTGAAAACAAACAAACCATGCTGGAAATAAAACTCACTGCTGGAATTAAACACTCTGCATACTTGATGAGAGTGAAACAAATTGCACTATTGTTGGGAATGAAACACACTGCTAAAATTAAACAAGCTGCACTCTTGCTGGGAATGAAACACACTGCTGAAATTAAACTAACTGCACTCTTGCTGGAAATGAAACACATTGTTGAAATTAAACAAACTACTCGCTTGCTTGAGAAACAAAACAAGATGCACTTTGCTAAAAATAAAACAAACTCACTCTTACATAGGTAAACCACCCAACTTAAGGGGAACTACAGCTTTCTTAAACAAGAAGTAAATCTAAAACTAATTAATCCTCTAACCCAATAAACATTCCAGAAAATACCAAGTTATCAAATCAACACAAATACCCTATAGTAGCCACAATCAAATGAACTAAATATAATTCACAGTATTTCAATGATACAATCGAGTAACAACAATCTACAATTGTGTTATAACATCCACAATTAATAACACATAACAATAACAACAATATGGAACTACGACTGTAAAGTAACACTCACGACACCAATCAAAGAAAAATACCTAGTGGTACAATAACAACCCTGCTAAAGAGGAGGGCTCCTCCTCCTTAGCACAAGATAGAAAAGTTACAGAAACTGTAACTTAATTGAACATAAAATGAACCATGAATTTTTTGAGTCTTTATTAATAAAAAATTAGAAGTTACAGATGCATATGTTGTTCCTCATCGACCGGTTTGACTGTTGAAAAGCTAGACTAGCCTAGAAGCATAAGTACTACATTTTTAGAGATCCTCGTTCTTAGATAATCTTAATAATTGAAAATTACAAACAACCTTGAGAATCTGTCAATTCTCACGCCGTTCATTACAATATTAAATAGAATATATCCAATATCTTTCATAACCGGTCGTAAAAAACATGATTAATTATAGATCTTTCCCAATGAACTATCATATAATTTGGGCTAAAGAAACAAACTCATGACAAATATAATAATCATGACTTTGTAAAATAGCCACATTATCTAGGAATACAATTCATTGCCACGAGGGACTTGCGTGGACCATAAACTCGATCAACATATGCAAAAAAACTCTCTAGATAATATTGTCGATCTGTTGGGAGTAACAACACTACGAGAGTAATAACACTTCCATAGTAATAATAGTTGGGAGCAACAACACTTCGGGAGTAACAACACCTGGGAGTAACAACTCCTCTAGCAGCCGATCATCCTATAGGCAATTCTTGACACTTAATTAATAAATACCCAAATCAATCATTATCCTTCTCAAATGAAAGCAAGACTTGATAATTGAGGAAACATGTGAATGCATCATACTTGCAAAAAAAGACAAGATATTGGACAGTAATGGTTATGAAAAGGACATGGATGATATAAGAAAAGAAGGTGACGTAATAATAAAAGGGTGACAAAAAGGTGTCAATTCCTGAACCCAACATCTCCCCCCAACTAAAGCAACTACATGTCCTCATGCAATCCATTATTAAGTCAGAATCCGAGTCGAGGTGGAAATACTAGAGGTGCATATTAGTGAGGTTGAATGCTCCAACAATGTCCTCTTGATTAGACCTATATCCATTGGACATTAAATCTATCCATCAATCCTCATCCTGCCTTAGCTCATACAAATGTTGATATCTCTTGGTAGGGAGTCCTATTAATGGGAATGTGTATTTAAGGCCAAGCTAGCTAGGTCCACAATGCTTGATACAATCCATATATCTGGTTACTCTTGAATTTCAACAACTAGTATATCTAGATTGGGGCTAATGATATAGCCTCTTTCTTCTTCAAGATGAAATTCCTCATTTTTACGCAACGATCATTCTTATGTAACAACAATGTCTTGGGCATGTTCTTGTGTATCAACCAAAGAAGACCTCTTTGTTCCTTTCTCACCGTGTCATTCTTCATTTCCTGGAGTTTCAACATCCACTTCAGTGACTTGGCTAGGTTTGGTTATCTCTATTCCATGTACCACTAGTTCTTGTGTGATAGTAATATCTTGGACCAATTTTTTTGTGACAGTCTCAGAAGGTTCCCCTATTTCTCTGTCACTATGTTGTTCCTCACCTCCTGGAGTTTCAAAATTTGTTTCGACCATTTAACTAGGCCCAATTGTCTCTGTGTCAGGTAATACTAGTTCTTGTGTAGTAGTAGTGTCCCCAGCCGTACCTTGATCACTTTGTGCAATCTTAGTAGATGCCTCGTCCTCCTCAATAGGTTCTATATGAAATCCTACTGAAATAAATCTTGGTGCTAACACATAATCATGTGCATATATTTCTTGGTTAAGGATTTCATTGCATGTCGAACATATCTGGGCCCACAAGTTGAGAAATATGGGCTAGGGCTCCTGGTCCTATGGGTTTTACTTCCTCCTGGAACTTCCCTTTTAGAACCTCAAGTAGTTCTTCGAGCCTAGAATTATCCTCTTTTAAATGACAATTTGTTTAAGTAAGGATTCAATTTTACCTATCTTGTAGCCATTGATCATTGCTCTAGCCTTTCCTTTCTTTGCAACAATTGGATTTTCAACAAGTTCTTGTGGGTGAACATCGATGATTAGTGGTTCATATGATTGAGTTGTCTCTTCTACTAAGGAGGACCTTGTCCTTGTTCTCGAGAAGTCATTAGCAAATCCTCAAAATGGCCTCTTTTTCCTTCTTTTCTGTTGTGGAGGTTCTTCCATGATAGAGTAGGGTTTGCATTCTTCCTCACTAAAGATAACATTACATGTCAATTATTTTCACAAAATCTTCATGGGAATGCTCATGAATGGTTCTTTTCATTTCTTCTTGGGACCATTATCACTTGGGATGTGTTGGAAACGTCATTTGTTGAAAATTTCATCCCAAATGTTTTCAATGTTTCTATCCATCCACCCTCTCCCATATGGATACAAGATAATGAAGTGAATGATTTAGAAGAAATGTCTAATCAAATATTGGAATATTTTTCGAAATCAAGTCATATTTTTGAAAATGAGAACGAAAACTCCAATTTGCAAGTGCAAGATTTCAACTTTTCATATACTCCATATGAGGATCTTTTTGGCAGCAATTTTGAGAATGAAAATGAAGAGTATCCACCAAATTCATAAGAATATTTCATCCAACATACTCTTGTGGATGATGTTGCAACATATGATGAAAATTCACAAGAACATTTGCAACAACAAGAATTGGTGAAACAAATTAATATTGAGAACAATGATGGGCATGATTGTCATTGCATGAAGGGAGAATGCTTTCAAGACATTGTCGATGAATCAAGAATCTTGCATGTGGTGGGTAATAAGGAGAAATATGAAAATAATTTAAAATTGGAAACTTCTCATCCAACCAAATATTGCAACACTCGTGAGAAACCGAGAGTTGATTTTATTGAATCATGGTTCCAAAGCATTGTTATCCAAGCAATGCAATCAGATTTTGGGCACATCCAACTCAATTTTATTTCAATATTATTTGGGCATACTCTTGATTTATTGATAATAAAATCGATATGTTCCCCAATTATGGATTTCATTCCACAAATCAATTGTATGCTTGAATGGCTACATTGGAAATCTACTTACACTTGAAAAGTGTCCCTTTCCTCCAAGCAGGTTAGGGTAGGTAGATCTTGTTTGTACATAGTATTCTTCTTCAATCAAAGTTTTGCATAATAAAGCAGATGATAAATCGAGATAGTGTTTGAAGATGACTCCATATCCCAATGGAGAAGGGATCCAAACTAGGATTATGGATTCTTAGTAACCCACAGGGGGTCACTGTTCCACAGTTGGAGCCAGTTGTTGATAAACAATTTGGTCACCTTGATTTTCAACTCTTTGGAATAATATTTTTTTTTCTTTATATAAGAAGTATAAATTTTTTAATGATGATAATCTCATGGTGCATCCCTCTATCTCATCTTCATCATGCACTTTACAGATTAAAAATATGAATCTGTATGCTCAAGATATCCATGTTTTTGTCCAACTGCCCAAAGATCTCTGATAGCCTCCATACTTAACTATTTTCAAATTACTCTCTTATATTTTAACTCCTCTTCTCATTTATTTCTTGGTTTCCTCTCACTTCTTTCTCTTATACCTAGTTTCTAAGTATAGACATAGTCTCATTCTCAAGTCTCTTATACTTCACGGGATCCCACACCCCTTTTTATCATTACTCCACTCAACTCACTACATCCAATCATGATCCCCCTCACTTCACTCTCCCATACTTCACATTTTTTCCTAATCCCCTTCCCCCTCTCTTCCCTCCTCTCCTCTCTACACTCGAACATGATCCTCTCTCTTACCTCATCACTCCTCCTACCTCCCTCCCCTCTCGTTCCTTATCCATATTCTCCCATTAATATATGTTTAATTCCCCTTTTCCTCACTTCCCGCATCCCCTTGTGACACCATACTCATTTCCCCCTTCCTCATCTCTCACCCCACAGTATCGTGACACTCCTTATCACTCCACATCCGATCCCTCACCACGTTGTGACAGTCTACCCCCACAACCTCTCCTCACTCCCAAACCCTCCATAAGTCACTCTCATCCATATCCCTTATTCTCCCTTAGCATATTTTCCTAAGTATTATTCCCTTTTAATAGAAACCTATTACATCAAGAAACGTGGAGACCAATGACACTATGAGACATGGTGATCGATGACATTATGACATGTGGAAGCCAATGAAACTATGACACATGGAAGCCAATGACACTATGAAATGTGGCAACCAATGACACTATGACATGTGGCATCCTAGGGAATCCTATCACAGTGAGACACATGGAAATCATTGGGCACTGACTGGGCGATGAAATGGGCCTTGAATGGGAAATGAATGGACATCGACTGGTCTACCAAAATTTTAATTGAGTCATCAATTTTCCTAAGGATTGGTCTCCATAAGATCCTTTTGTTTCCCATAAGTCATACGGAGGAATTTACCATATAAAAACGAAATTATAAACTACCACAATGCATGTGGGATTGAAAAGGGTGAATTTAGATCAAGGGAAAGAATTGATTCACGAATTAAATGGACGGTTGTTGAGAAACGCTCTTTCAGATGTCATAATTCAAGATCCATATGTATGTTTTTGGAAAACCATACCTCGTTGGAAAGGTAATTAGATGAGGAAGACGATGGAATATGTTTCAAGGGTTGAAATTGTCTATAATTTTCTCAGAAATTAAAAGAAAAATCATCTATGTTTTCATGATTTGTTGATAAACTTGTTCGGAACCTCAACTTCCTGAGGCTATAACTTGAGATCCAGAACTCCAAATATCGGTCAAGTGGAATCGTTGGAAATTTGGAATGATGAAGATTGTACCTAGAATGGTTTCCATGGCTGACAAGACACCTATCATTCTCAAAAAAATAAAAACACAGTCCACTCTTTTAAAAGATAATCAACTTGAAAATTTTAAAATAAAATTTTATTAAATGAATTTTATTGAAGACGAAATGGGCCCCACTTCAAGGCATAGAATTAAATGATACAAAGTCATTAATAAGACTTTAATGAAGCATTAATTAAAGTTATTTACTCCAAAAACATAAGCGTGTGGAAAATTCTAGAAAGATAAAACCCTAACTACTTCAAGAAGCATTAGGAATAGATTTAAAAAGAGAGAGAAGATAATCAAAGAAGGGTTAAAAGATAAAAATAGAAAGGTTCAACCATCATTATGCAACAAAGTCTCTGAGTATAATTAAAGATCTCGATTTTTCTTCTTCTTCTTCTACACTATTTTTCTCAAGGCTTTATGCTTGTATTTCTGAACTTAGCATATGGTTGAGATTTTTGAGTGTATTTCTTTTATTTCTTTCAAGACTCCTTCTCTAAAAATATCATGGAGTATTTTACAACCATATATATGACTAATAAATGTAAGCTAGGATGGTCTAAATGATTCATGGAGGTTTAGTCCTTGCATTTGACAAGCTTCATTTATGATCATTAGTCAATTGGTTTACTAAAATGATTTTTATTGTGGCATATCTTTTATGAAACTTCATAGTGTAATTTCAATGATTTCTCAAACTTTGAGTTTATGAGCACGAGATTTTTGAAGTGCGCCGATCATATTCACTTATGTTTTGAATGCAATACACTTTTAAAGTTCTATGAAGTTATCAAGAACATTTCACTCTTTTTCTTGTGAGAATATATGGACGCATATTCAACTTGTATGTGTTTTAGAGGGTTGTAATAATGAAGTTGAGCAGGCATTTATTTTGATATTGAAGCCTTTCTTCATTTTTATTTTATTGTTAAAGAAGCTGCTTGGTCCATTTCCAAGCAAATGTTACATTCAAAGAACAATATGGTTATCAAGAACCATTTCATATACAAATTAAAACAATAAAGATATCGGGGTGTTGTTTATCATTATTCCATTTGGCAGTCCAATCCAAGAACATCAAATTATATCTTTTGGACAATTACAGAGAAGTACCACCTCTATAAAAATACATGGGGATATTTTATCCTTATGAGGTTGTTGTTTGGATCTTGACCAATCTGAACATCAACATTCATCTTCAAAAAAACTTATCCTCATCAATTCATTATATGATTCCATTTCATGACTTGTAATTAATCATCAACCATAGTTTCGTTGCATGTGTATCAACAATCAGGTCATATGTATCACAAGTAACATCAACCATTTGAGCTAGATCATATATTTCACAAATTGCATTAACCTTTTATATGAGGTCATTTGTTTCACATATTTTATTAACGATGTTCTCAATTTGCTTCTTTTTTTCTACTAATTTTAGTTGAAGTGCTTCAATCAATTTATCATTTTGATCAATTTTCTTGTGAAGATCAACAACCCAATTATCCAATTCATGTAACGTAGTATACCTAGGGGCATAATATGGGGTACCTAGGAAGGTACCCAAAGGAAATAATAATAGATATATGACTATGTATTTCTATGTATGGAGGTCATTTTTAATAAATAATTCCTATGTAATAGCGTGAGAAACAATGAATGTAAGAAGTCTTATTAGAAGGTTCCACCTACTAGAATGTTCCTTCTCTATAATGTTCCTAGGAGGTCAATGAATGTAAGAAGGCTTAATAGGAGGTTCCACCTATTAGAATGTTCCTTCTCTAGAATGATCCTAGGAGGTGCGATATTACTATATAAAGAAGTATAAGAAATGTAATGAAGCATGGTGAATAATATTGTAATTGATTATGAAGTATTGCTTGAGGAGTGTTTCCTTCCTTAAAGAATAGTTAATGGTGTTACCCTCCCTCAGGGGTTTTCTCTATAATTCTCTTGTGTTCATTATTTTGTGTGGATGATTTGGTTTATTATTGAATTTAAGACTTTCTTTTCTATATTATATATTTAGATCTAAGTTACACAACATGTTAGGAGTCTTCTAATTCTTTGATTTCTTGATTAGCATTTTGCAAATGATTTCCTCCTTTACCCATTTTATATTTTTCACCTATCGTTCTCACTTGTACTCACTCACTTATATGTTTATGTATGTGTCATGCTTGTTTGCACTCATCTCCAAAAACCTTAGGGTGTCAAGTACTATTGATCATGCACCCCAAATTGTGATTTTATAATGATTTGATTTGATTGAAAATGACCTCCTTATTCAAATTTCAAGCAAGTCTTTTTTTTAACAATTCTCTCAAGGGTTTTGTAACTCTACTCTTAATTCAATGACTCAAACTTGTTTAATTGAGTATTTGAATTTTCAATGAATTAATGTTCCATGAATATTAGAGGAACAAACACATTTTAGTCTCCTCTTACATGATATTACACATCACTTTATGGATGATTGAATTAATGGATTAAACTTAGATCAAGTTTTTATGCCTCGTTACATCATGTGGGTATTGTTTACCAAATTAAATGTGTCAAAAAACTAGAAAAAAAAAAAAAAAACATAAAATTCCAAGAAATCAATCACAATTGCACACAAGTATAGGTGTCGTTAGACCTCCTTATTCAAATTTTAGTATAGGTCTAGGACAAAGGCCACCACTACAAAATGAATACTTTTATAAAAAAATGTGGTATATTAAGTGTTCAACCATGATTCATATTTTCCACTAAGTCATATCACAAAGACACCTTCAAATTTTTCATATCTAGCGCCAAAAGTTTCCCATTTTTCACAAAGGATTCTTGTAACATCCCGCTCTGGCGCACTGAGCGAACTTATTCGTAGAGGACACTTGCTTGCAAGTGATCTAGATTATTATGCTATTAAAACATTTGATTTTGATTATGAGGCGATATGGGTTGATGACATGGTTTAACTGCATTGACATAGATAGGTGCTATTGACTCAGTTTTACTAAGTGTGCAGGATTTTGGACCTCGAGGATGCAGAGGCATCGATTGAACCCCTTGGACTCTGGATCGAGTCAGGGAGTGTACCAGTGGGGTTTGATTGTTTTACTGTGATATTAGTGCATCTGATTAGATGATATGATATGTATATATTCTGACATGATTTGTTGATGATGCAGGCTGATGATAAATTGCCGATCAGACTCACATGTGGAGTAAAGGGGTCATGCACAACTACCAGAGGTGTTGAGGGAGAGGTGTGGATAACAACCCTGCCACAACCTACTAGCACTCCCGCCGTGGCTCAAACTGTAGGTTAATGTTTACCTAGTTCGAGAGGACCCACGATGCCATGAGGGCAGACTGCGACAGTCACTCACGATGATTCTAAGGGGCATGCAATAAGGTGGGGGCCTTATTCCTTAGAGGCTCTTAGTCTCCCACAAGTTCACCTAGCGAAGTATTGATTCCATGGGTTTTGATGTCTACCAAGTCAGTCAAGAGGCGAGTGGCACCCTTGGAGCACGTAGTGCATCCTGAAGGGCACGTTGCGCAAGGAAAACTGATTAAGGCGAGTGGCACCCTTGGAGCACGTAGTGCATCCTGAAGGGCATGTCGCGCAAGGAGAACATATAAAGGCAAGTGGTACCACTTGAAGCACCTAGTGCGTCATGAAGGGCATGTTGTGTTGTTGATGATAGATGAATGAACCTAGACGGCCTTAGGATGATCATTGTGATAAGAATTTAAAAAAGAAAAAAAAATAGTTTTCCTAATAGAATGTTGCCCATCACGAAAATTTAAGGTTTAAGTCTAAACTATGCTAGTGGTAAAATGTTATCTCTCGATAAATAATAATAATAATAATAATAATAATAACCGCATATATAATAATTTTGATCTTCGTTAAATCTTGTAACATGAAGGGAGTAAGAAATTAATCTGTTGGATTAAAATTTAATAAGGGAATTAATTGTTTTATTACTTGGATAATTTAAAATATACTAATTAAATAAGAAAAGGGAAAAAGGGTTAATTTCCACACCTGCCTTTTTGAGTTCTAAGTAAAAAGGGGAAAGAGGGAAAATCTAAAATATTAGGAAACTAGGAAAAGAGGTAAACATAAAAAGGGAAAAAGGGGAACTTAAGGGAAAAAGGCGGAAAGTCAAACTTAGTAAAGAATCTACCATTTAAGAGCTTTCTAATTTAAACTGAATTAGCAATTTGATAATAGGGAAAGCCATTAAAACCTATAAGAGAATTTGGGGACACCTAGGAGTGATTCTAGGAGTAACTCTAGGTGGGTGAGGGAAATAAAGATAATTAGTTAACTAAAGAAATTAAATTATGGAGGAATGTAGGGGATGGGGGACACTTGTATGGAGAAGAATTTTTAGGAATTTATTTTTAAAACTTTAACTAAATGAGATTTTAGGAAAGAAAAGAAGTTTGAAACTCTGTATAATGAAGGAGGGAGAAGGATGAAAGATCTTCTTCGGGTTTTGCGTAACATTATGCTGCAGAAATATCCACTTGACAGAATTAACTTGTGGGAGTTGGGATACTTAGCTCGGTGAGGAGTGGTAGCTCGACCTTGCGAGGTGAGCTAGGAGCTAGATGAAATCTCTAGATAGTGAGTGTGTGGCCCCTTTGCGGCTCGGGGGGCTAAGGCGGAAGAAGAGTACCCCTAGCATTGGCTAGAAGGTACCGGTGAAGTCTCGTCGGTCGGCACGCGGGAGTTGCAGGGAGCATGCGAGACGTCCACTCCGAACAAGTAATGATACACTTTCTTTGTTTGTATGGTAATTTGTTTTAGAACTTATGCTTGAATCTGCATTTTTACTTGGGTAAGTGAACTGATTGTCTAGATGGTATTATGAAATTTCCTTAGCCTAGCTTGATGATAGATTGTCTTCCATGACCTTCATTTCCCCGCACGTCTTGACCACCTGGATGTGTTGATGGTGACCTTCGTAGTTGTTTAGCCTTCATCCCTAGCTCACCAATCCTCGCTTAAGCAGTCGTCTAGGAGCCTGATCTACAGTCGTCGCCTCCGCGTTAAAAGACCTATGGATCTCAACGCCCTACTTTTCTGTGCGAGGATGATGAAGTGAAGGATGAACCTATCAGTCGTCTACCCTTGATGTTTGTCCCTGGCTAATTGTTGATTCCGCCACCTGGCAACAACCTCTGCGTGTGGATTATCTGGTGTCCTGGTTGGTACTCTATGCCTTGACTGATAGAACCCTGCAAATTTTGATGTTGGCGAAGTTTTTGACTTTGTGTTTTCATATCTTGCTGGACATTCATGCGTTTAATTACCTCTGCACTTGATTTACTTGAAGACACTTCAACTTGCGTTTTCCCCCTTGAATGATAATTTGTAAGTTATGTGGACGGTGTTTATGACAGTATATTTTATTGCCAAAGGGCGTTTCTTGATATGTCTACAAATTATTTTTTTATTTCTAAGGGACAACATATTGTACATCAACAACTTCGAAATTAACAAACAACAATACCTTGAATCCTCTTCCATTCATAGGTAGCGAGTCTCTACCTTGATCGACAATGAATGCATGCCTTAGCATTAGGATGAAATGATGAATGCGTGTTATCTTGAGATGGATTTGTTTTTAACCTAAGTTAATACATTTTTACAGTATGATGAATGCGTTATTATCTTGCTCAGATTGTTTTGTTTTACTATGAGTTATGTAACTTTTACCACGATTTACCTGTTAATGTTCCTACGATTTTATGCCCTTGATGGAAATCCTTGTTTTTTTCAACTAAATTCAGACAACAATTACCATGGTGCAACAGCGAGGCTTTAACCCTTCATGACTATGAAATAATCCTCAGACCACGTTTCCAATTACCGTTTTCCGGTTGTGAACTTTAGCTGTTTTATTTGTCTGTGATTTTATCACCTTTCAATAGCGATTTCTCTCAGCATGTTTATCACCTTTTAATCAAAATTTTTACCGGGCAACACATCTGGGCATTTCACTGTTTAGGGTAGCATTTCCTTCTTCCGATGATTGGTGAATGTGCAATGTTAGGCTGTGCTTTACCAGCCATCTGTCCATGACAGGGTTGCAGCATAGCCCGCGTTCTACCTACCCAAAGGACCACATTTTGCACACTGCCCATACTACGTTTTACCTACCTGACGGACCCCGAATTTGCAAATTGTATCGAATGCGTGTTGTCCGCCACTGACCCCGATTTCCATGCTGTGAATGGCGGAGTTGTCCCTGGGATGCCTGCGATTAAACCTGTAACTGTTAGTGACAACTTACCTTGATAGGCAGCGAATCCACCCCTTTATTGAGTGTGAGGTGAATCTTTAAAAACTCCTGAGTTCCTGTGGTAAGTAACTGCATGTTGAATACCTTATTCACAATCTTTCCTCCCTTTTTCACAACGTTCTTTTCTCAATAAATGGCCTTAAATTCACTGTATGTAAAGGGAATGTTCTCACCAGGGTTTTAATGGTTTCACCTCTGTTGTGTAGCAGGAATGTATCTTGCCAACGTTTCCGTATGGAGGAATAAGTCTGCGACTCTCCTTTCATTTATGTTTATGCCCTTTCTTTATTTGTATCCCAGGCTACCGTGAAAATGCTTAATGTTGTGACTCTTAGATGTGGTCAGTAATGTCAGTGCTCAACGTCTTAATGTTTATTGACAGTCTGGATTGTATGACAGGTTGACCGTAATGATAGTTGCATCGACATCAGTTTTTTTATGAGTATTTGTGTGTTTCTTGCATTTGTATATGACCGTTACAATAGCCAGAGTGACAACATTATTATTATGAGTAATGGTGCAAATAAGGTGGCACAATAGTTTTTGACAGCACTCGAGTATTACAAAAGTTATGTTGGCATGGTTTTATGGACAACAATAACTGAAACTGTGGCCAACGATTTACTTGTTTTTGAGGAAGGAACAACCTTACTTAATCTTCTTCTTTGGGAACTTATAATTCAACCCTTTTTAGTTGAACGACTTAACTAATTTTACCTGCTTAAATAAATGGATCCTGGAAGATATAGATGTAGATTGTTATAGGAGAAATTGTTTTAGGGTTAAAGATGCAAAGGTGATAGGTTTGGTTTGTTTAAACGAGCTAGGAATACCTTTGTTGGGCAAAAGTGATTTGGTGGGTTATTAGCACTGTTAGACATAAAGGTTGTAGGCTTAATGGTTGATTACCTTGCGCAAGCTCGAGGGACGAGAGTTAATAGATGCACCCACTATAACGATTAATAGCCTTTAGCTAATTGGAATTTATGTGCCTTGCGCCTTAGGTCGAGTTGGAAGGGGTGATGGGTCTAGTCGATTCACCATATTGGTTGCCTTGTGTTGGAGCCGCCCTTGTTTTTAACTCTTTACAATTTTCAATTTTTGATACTTGAAATCTAAAGTTGATTTTCTTTTTCCTTCCGAGATCTTAAAACTCTGAAATCTTGTCGCCTGGACAACAATGCTTTTTCTACTTTCAAAACAGATCCATTTTCGCAAGTATGTTCTCTCTTTTGTTTTATTTCGGGGTCTCACAAGTCAGATGCTTTAATCATTGAGTTCATACGTCCCGAGTCACGAAACAACGAGGTCATTTTTAATTTTTTCCCAAGGCATTAACTAGGGTAAAACTTTAAAGTCATGAGTAGACGTTGTCAGGATTTCGCGCCTCGACGTTCGTTGAACCCAAGTTTTTGTTTTATAGCCCCGAGAGCCGAGGACACGAGGTACTTTTGGGCTAACCCTGGTAGAAGACTAACCATGGTTAAAATTCGTTCTCGGCATTTCATCACTCGGCACTTTCTTTCATAAAGTTAAGGCGTCTAAAACCCCGACTCACGAGGTTGCGATGTAATTATAGCAAGATTAATTAGTAGCCTAATCTAAGATTTTCTTCCCATAATTTGAGCCTTAATTATCACCATATCGCGGTTTCGCAACTCGACATACCATTCTCCCAAAAATTTATCTTCGAAGTTCCGAGTCGCGATATGGCGAATAAATTAATTATATAATTAATGATGCTCCAAATCACGATTACTGTTAATTAAGCTAAAATCGGCACTCGCAGTCTCGCGAGTTGAAAACTCAAAATGTTTAAAGAAAATCCACGATGAAGCGAACAACGAGAAAGTGATGAACGTTACTAAGTTTTGAAAATTTAAAATAAAACAAGATATGTCCCGCGCATCGAGGTTTGCACATTTCACGAGGTAACTACTTGCTCTCCATACCTCGATTGTCTGTCAAACCGCCAAACATTGATGACATTAATGAAGAATTAGGGTGAATCCATGAATAAATAAGATCGGATTTTATGCAATAAATTTGTTTCTAATTGCGATTTGACAGACTTATTTCGAAGAGTACATAATTTTCAAATATATACAGGAGTCTCATTTTATTATAATGAAAACTTTTTTCATAAGCACGCAGAGCTCGTCATTTTCCGAGTGAACTAATTTCTGCATGTATACACAGGCCTATCGCAGAAGAGCGAAAACGCAAGCTTCAGCTATGGCTCCACGGAAAGCTGCAAAGGAAAATGTCAAGATTGCAGCGCAGGGCTCAGACAATGTCTCCGATACTTCACCTCGGAGTGGCGGCTCAGTACCTAGCTGGTCGTTTGTTTCAGATATTCTGCAATTTGAGTTGGTGAACTATTCAGACTCCGACGACAATGATAACGAAAAGGACGACCTGAATACTAAATACAAGATAGTTGTTCAATCTGGAATGCACCGGGTTGCAACCAGACCACGGTTGCTCCCATATTATGACATGATCCGATGGGCTTTGGGTCACATAGACCTACCCACCAGAACTATCATAAACGACCAACGGGCCACGGTTGGGACTTTTAGACCAGAGCATATCCAAACCATGTATAAACTCCCAACAACATCTGAATACACATATGATGCTGAATTTCTGGAGGGATTCAAAGAAAAGGAGTGCACTCAATATGACAAAACCATGCCCGGTTTGATAAAAGATTGGGTTTCGCGCTCCATGAAATTCAGAGCAAATGACCAGGGCATTTATTCAATTGCTTCGCTGGAGCCACAGTATATGTATGTGGCAATGATGACATGCCGACTATTTGGAAATGAGGATACATCGCATTTCTACATTGCGTGGGTACCTCTCATATTTCGGGTAGCAGAAGGTTGCTCATTTAATTGGGCAAAGATACTCTCGGACAATTTGTTCAACCGGATCACAGAGTATCGGGAGCAGAAGGCAAGTGGGAAACCATCCTCTTTTTTCATGTCCGCATACATTATGTACGCGATATGTTCTATGACACCATTCCCTTTGATGAACTGGGCTTGGAATCCACTCCAAGAAAAGCCTGTGCATGAGTATCATGACAAACTGTGGGAGAATAAAGCGGAAAAATTCATTTATGAAATTTTCAACTGGGTGATGGTGCCCCTGCACATCGCCATTTTTGGTCGTTCGCCACCTCACATCTCGGACAACATTGCTACAAACCTGAGTGGTATCGCAGATTGGTACGTAGAAGCAGAGTTTTCCTATTTCAGAGTTTTCGAAGCTTATGTTCCCCCGCTTGCACTACCACTGTTCATCCCCGACAAGTTGGCTTGTCGCGAGATCGCCAGACAAACAGTGATTGGCGGAGTAAGTAAGAAACTCAAAGCATCATCGAAGAAGGTATGGCCGTTTTTCCCCGTTCGGCTAAATTCTTATTCTTTATTGGATTTTGGGCATGCTAAAGCTGAGGCTGCAGCCCTAGAAGACCTGAGTTTGGTCTCTATTGAGTATAAAAAACATGATCCTCAGAAAATTGTAAGTAATCATTTAGCTAATTGTGGGTTGAAGAGGTTTGAACACGAGTGTTCACCCTCGGATGATATTTTCCGAGGGGCGAGGTCTTATGGGGAAGTGCTAGTTTGAATCCAATCTTTAGCACCTGAAGACATGGCCTCTGTATTAAAATTTCAGGAAAACAGACGGAGTTGTCTTCCTGCTGTGTTGCGAGGAGGGAGACCAGGCGTTTCTGAGACGGAACCGAAGAATGATGAAGGCACCAAAGAAGCAACTTCTGGTTCAGGAAAAAGCCATAACGAGGGGGAGCAAACGAATAAGCCCGAAGCAGTGACACAGAAGCCAGACCTGCCTGAGACCCAGAATCCGAAAACTGAGACGAAGACTTCTGATCCTCCAAAGAAACAGGACTCGGTCGTCACACCAGGAAAGGCAGTGAAACAGATCGGGGAACCCATCACTTCTGTCACCCCCTTGTAGTCAACGCAAGGAAATATATAATAAGGATGGATTTTTGATGAGGAACTAAGGCCTATTAGAGCAGAATAACTTCCTCCAAATGAGTTCTTCTTTGACAAAAAGAGAAAAGTAGTGGTAAAAAGAGAGTTCTACCAGGATGAAGGGTTGACTGCTAAAAAATTCAAAGTTATGACCGATGGAAAGAACAAAAAGGATGAGGAATTCGCCACAAAGATCGTAGGGACGCTAGGAGCGTATGCATCGGCGAATCAATTCTCGGTTGGGATGTTAAAAAGTCAGCTCAAAAGAAAGAATCGCCTGATCAAGACTCTCGAAGCCAGAGTAGCTTCGGCCACAGAAAGCGCTAAAGGGCAGGTGAGTGGGGAAATAGAACTGGCATGACTAGCTAATAAAAAGGAAATAGAAGCGCTCAAAGCCAAGTTGGAACAAGCACATTCAGTGATCCGAGACGGTCAGGTGTAGGCCGGTCAGCAGAGGACTATGATTGCAGAGCTGCAGGCTCAGGTGGAAATTGCTGAAAGTAAGGTGATCGATGTCGAGGGGTTTAAATCCCGAGCAACCCAGATTCGAAGCAAGATCTCTTCTGCACAGCAGAGTTTGCTCGCCAAAGTAGGAACAATTCGAGAGAATTGTCTGTTGATGCATCGGATTTCCGAGAACCTGACTATCAGAGAAAGGAATGCAGAAGCAGCTCGAGTCGCCTTTCAGGAGGCGGTGATAGCCACAAACAATAGATTTTCGGCATTTCCTCCCGGACTTACCATCACAGAACAAACTAGAGGTAACATTTTGTTGAAGGATTGGGAGCATAATATCGACCTAAGCAAGGAACAGGCCCAAAAAGTAACCAATTCACTAGAAGAAGCTTTCAATGCTATAGATGGCGAGCTGTTGGGTATAGACAATGGAGGCGATGCAGAAACATTAATGCAAATGAATGTAGAACAAATCTCACTTGATCTAAAAGAAAATGATGAGAGAGATTCGGCTGACATCTCTCAAATGAATACGGTGGACATGGCTCGAGTTGACAAACACTTGGTTCAACCCAGTGCGCAACTAAGTGCTCTTGATATAATTGATGCACAAATGGGGGATAAGATACAACATTTGGCCCGAGAATGTTATTTCGCCGAGGCCAGCTGTCAAGCTGAACCATCACAGCTTGTATCTCAACTCATGGAAAGGTGTATCGCCTGCACCGAGGCCACTCAAAGACAAGCACCTAACACCGATTGAAAATAGAGTAGGATAAAGGGAGCAATTGCGCTCCTATCGGTTGTAACCGATTTTGTGAAACCGTTAAGAGTCTAATTGATCTATAAAATTGTATAAATATAGCAGAGAAAGAAATAGAAAGGGCTGGACCTTTTTGGTATTGATTGTAATAGAGTTTTTGCATTCGAGAAGTTAATATAAGCAAATCTGGAGATTCTCGATTCCGTCATGACTGTGTTACAAGTTTGTTTCTTTATGTTTCATGTTTCATTTCATTCCACTTTTTATAATTGACGTGTATCGTTATACTTTAGTACGACCACTACTATAGCGAAGGGATTTCATCTTTCTGTAATTGGTTATTGTCTTTCCTCTGCACCAGCTATCAGCGGGTGTAAGACCAATTTGCATTTACAGAATTATATATTTATTTACACTATGTCAATTATTTCTATACTAATTTCTTCTTCTTTTTATGTGTGAGTTTTCTCTTTGATAGGAACCTTGCGTTATCTACAGTTAAATGTTTTTCTCTCACCCCACATATTTTATTAAAAATAATACAGTTACGGGAAAGAGCCTTCAATTTGCATTCCTATTTTATTCTCAAAGTAAAAATTTCTCTTTATTTCGACCAAATTGAAACAACGTTGAAATCTCTCTTTAAATCATTTCCATACTGGTACTGTTCCTCAATGACTGTCCCTGCTGCAACTCAACCTAATATCAAACCCGAACTATCTAATCAAACACATATTGCTTTAAATCTTTTTGACACAATCCTTAAAACTGCTAACACCCGGGAAGAACTGGAACGTTCATGGGCAGCCATTGAACAAGATATTACTACTCAGGAACAGTTGTAAGCTAGACAACGAGAACGTAGAAATCCTCATTAGTTTCCTATACCGAAGGTTAGCGTAATCCTTTTATCAATCCTTAACATACTTTCAGATGCCTCGACACTGTACTTTTAAGCCTTAAGTACAGACTCAGGAACAACATCTTTCTGGCGCCGCTGCCGAGGAATGAAGTTACGAAATCTTTTCCCTGGGAAAACGACAAACTATTTCGTTGATAGTGTTACTCTTTGATAGTGAACATAGAGTACACACAGTTTTAAGGCTTTTTTAAATCTTTCACTTGGTGACTCCACGAAAACATAAACTGGCTTCTGGTAGAAAGAGTACCAGACAGAACCCGGATGGCAAGCTGATTACGCCTGTTAATGATCCTGAAAAATTTTTAAGAGCGAGAGGCTCGTTTGAGCCAACCACTACAGTTTATAAGCCTAAAAACCCACCTTTAAAGACTAAATGCCCTTCAGAACCTTCTACTTCATGCAGCCCTGTGTTTGATACCAAAGATCCGAAAACAAACTACTCTGAATTTAGGAGTGAGATCCATCAGACTTTCCCATATATAAACAAGGGAAAGGGTCCTTTAGAAATATCGGTGTCATTTGACATACCATCTTTTCTTCGACAGAACTTCCCAGTCTCACCTGATTCCAAAGAGTGTGTTACACACTCATTTTCTACACCCAAGTCGATGGCAGGCGTCAGAGGAGGATGTGGAGGTCAACAGAATGTCCCTACTCCCAGAGTATTTGCAAAAGTAGCAGCGAGATATGCTCCCCTGGTTTTACTCGTTCCCCTCCATGATTTGCCTGAAAACTACATCAAAAATCTTCCTAACTTCACTGGGGAGGGAGATCTAACCGCAGCCGAGCATATAAATTTCTTTGACCAATTCGCAGACATCTGTGGTATTGAGCACGAGGATGTCTATTCGAGACTACTTGTCCAGACCTTCGAAGAACAGGTCCGAACTTGGTTTCGGAGCCTTCCTACAGCTTCTATTCGGACATATGACACATTGGAAGATGCTTTCCTCAGACAATGGGGAGAGCGAAAAGATCACTTATATTACCTTACCGAGTTTGGGTCCCTAAAGAAAAAGAACTCAGAAATAGTTATGGAATTTATTTTGAGATTTAACAAACTGTATAATAAAATTCCAGCCGCTGTTAAACCTTCCGAACCCTCAGCCAAAGTAACCTTTGTGGGAGCTTTCGAACCTGATTTTGCACTACTTTTGCGAGAAAGAAGAGGAGCCACCCTAAATAGAATGCAAGACGATGCTGTCGAAATAGAATCTAATATGATGGCTTCAGGTAAATTAAAGGCTAAAGTAGAAACAATCAACCGTGAAAACAGACGCTATAGGGAACCAGTGGGTCCTTCGGGTTCAAATAGATACACTGATGACAGAGTAGATGATATGGCCCGAATAATTAAAGAACTGTCTAACAAAATCTCTAGGATGGAGTTGGAGCAAGTTAAAGCTGATTCTTCTAATAAAAAGGACTTCAGGAGAAACCCAAATCCCCAAAATCAACAGAGACAAATAAAGACTGAAGATCAAAAAATACAAGCTCCACTAAAAAACGAAAATTTTATAGGAGCAAATGACCTCCAAGATTTCGGAGATTCGGAAGATGAAGTCGCGAATTTAGGTGATGAATGTTCGCAGCCATTTTTGACCAGGGAAGACTATGAGAAATCTTTAAATACCCCTCAACCGTCTAATGAAGATGAAGAAGGTGATCATACTGACCTCTGCGTATCTCAACCAGAAACAGAAATGATAGAGGCTGAGTTTCAACCCAAATACAATCTAAGATCCAAAAATAAGCCCACCTCAACTGACCAAACTAAGAGAATCCTTCAAAGGGGTCAAGCTCATGAACCTCCTTTGGAAGAGACATTGTTACCCATCAATAAAATCAAGGTAGCTAAAACTCAGGAGTCCGAGGTGAAAAAACTTGAAACCCAAACAAAGGAGACTGGACCAGTAGATAAAGTTACATCTTCGACTAAGATCACAAGTGATAAAGCAATCCAGACAAACAAGTCAGAAAGAAAAAGCTCAGAAGTCTTAACCAAAGAAATAGACAAGGTAAATACATCTTTCAGTTTTGAAAATGAATTAAATAAAATTAAGATACCGATTCCTTTGGTAGAATTAGCAAAAAACCCCGCTTATCGAAAGCAAATTGCCAAAGTGATGGGTGTCTATGAGTCAGAAAGTCACTCTGATGTTATCAACCTAGAAGACGACAGACCTAACATCACCTTTGGTCCTCATTTTGAGGGATCCAAAGACAACATCGCTCCTTTCTATATCACCCTGAATATTCATGATCAGTTACTGCATAACTGTATGTTAGACTCCGGGGCTTCACATAATGTTATGCCCAAAATTATAATGGAGAGGCTGGGTCTCCAGATCACTAGACCCTATGTAAATCTATACTCTTTCGATTCGAGAAAGGTTAAATGTATGGGGATGATAAAAGATCTGGTAGTTACCCTGGCTCAGGTCCCGGTCAAGAGTATCCTGATGGATGTGGTTATCGCAGATATTCCCCCCAAATATGGTATGCTGTTATCCAGATCATGGGGAGCCAAGTTGGGGGGTTCTCTACAATTGGACATGTCATATGCCACAATCCCTATTTTCGGTGGTCAGTTTACCCGTTTGTACAGAGGAACAAGATTAGCGTATACTGTCAGTGATCCTCAGAACCCAATTAACTTTCCCATTTACGTTGCAGACCAAGATCTGGGGAATTGCATATTGTCATTTGATGATGGTTTAGATGGGTGTCCAGAAGAACTTGATATGAAGTAGGAAGAACTTAGCCCCTTGACGGAAGAGCTGTGCAATAATGGTATTTGGAAAATGTACTTCGATGGCGCTTCATCTTCTGAAGGAGCTGGTGCTGGGGTACTTTTGGTAGCACCTGAAGGTAAGTTTATTGTTCCTTTCTCATATCGTTTGCAGTGGGACATAGATTACACCAATAACGTATGTGAGTATGAAGCATTAATCTTAGGTTTAGAGGCTGCAAAGAAGTTAAAT
>ML792777.1:127750-137837 GCA_009831015.1 Picea engelmannii | reverse complement strand
TATCACATTGAAATCAGATATAAACCCTCTATACCAGACAATGTCCGACACTGGCAGGTCTTTGAAGATGACGAACAAATTCAGAAATTTCTTATGGCAGTAGGTGAGTTCTCTGAAACTCATCCAGACCAAGAAAATCAAAACGACCAGATGTGGATTATGCAAGAGGGTGAAGATCCTGAAACCTTTCGAGAAAAAATAGCGGATCATCGTATGTTGGTCCTTAAAAACAACCAAATCCCGAAAGGCTTAATTCCTTTAGAAAGACTCTTCGATCAGAACGACATACCTGTGAAATCCACTTTGCAGCCCCAACCAGAAGAAGTGGAGGATTGCGACATAGGAACTGAAAAAGAATCCAGGATAGTAAAGATATCTAAATTCCTCCCTCCCAAGGTAAAAGACCAGTACAGAGACCTACTCAGACAGTATAAAGATGTTTTCGCCTGGTCCTATGATGAGCTTCGAACGTATGATACTTCCATAATTTAGCACAAGATACCTTTGAAGCCTGGGGTCAAGCCTTTTAGGCAAAAGCTCAAGCAATTTAACCCCATCTTGTTGCCCGTCATTGAAAAGGAAGTTAAGAAGCTTTTAGATGCGAAAATAATTGTACCTCTAAGGTACTCAGACTGGGTGGCAAATTTGGTCCCTGTCAGGAAAAAGAACGGAGAAATCAGACTGTGTGTGGATTTCCGAAACTTGAACAGGTCCTCTCTTAAGGATAATTATCCGCTTCCCAAAATGGACCACGTCCTAGAAAGGGTAGTTGGAGCAAATCGAATGTCTATGATATATGGGTTTTCTGGGTACAACCAAATCGCCATGAACGAGCAAGACAGAGAAAAAACTGCTTTCACCACACCATGGGGTACATTCATGTATGACAAAATGCCGTTTGGTTTGATGAATGTAGGGGCTACATTCCAGCGCACTATGGAAATTGCTTTCATAGGAGAAAGAGACAAGTTCGTAGTCATCTACCTTGACGATTTGACGGTTTTTTCTAAAACCGACGAAGAACATTTGGTCCATTTAAAACAGACTTTCGAAAAATGCCGCAGGTATGGCCTGTCTTTGAACCCAAAGAAATCACATTTCGCTATGCAGGAAGGTAAGCTTCTGGGGCATATCGTATCTAAAGATGGGATCAGGATTGATCCTAAGAGGATTGAAGCAATAGAAACTATAAATATTCGTAGAAACGTAAAAGAAATTCAATCTTTCTTAGGTACAATAAATTTTTTACGAAGGTTTATACCAAATTTTGATGAGATTGTCAAATTGATCACAGGAATGCTGAAGAAAGATAGCAGAGTAAATTGGATGACCGAGGCTAAAGCATCGTTCACACATATTAAAAAAGTCATCAGCGAGGCACCTGTGTTAGCAAGCCCAGATTATTTGAAAGATTTCCTCATCTTCTCGTTCGCTTCTGAACATACTATCTCCGCGGTGTTACTGCAAAAGGATGATGAAGGCTTCGAATGGCCGATCATGTTTTTTAGCAAGAGCCTTAGAGACACCGAACTAAAATATGACATAATGGAAAAACAAGCATACGCAATGGTGAAAGCGCTAAAAGCATTCAGAACTTACGTACTGCATTAAAAAATTATCGCGTACGTGCCAACCAGTGCTGTGAAAGATATATTGGTACAGCCTGATAGCGATGGAAAACGAGGGCGTTGGCTCGCTATAATACAAGAATTTGATCTGGAAGTCAAGCCTACTAAATTGATAAAGGGGTAGGGTTTGGCGAAACTCTTGGCTGAGTCGAACCTTAGAGCTCTTGATATCAATTGCCTCCAAGGGGAAGACGAAGACACACATTTGCAAGAGCCGGATGACCAGACACATCCAAGCAAGGTTGAAGGAAAATTCATATCATCAAGCTGGTATAAAGACATAGTTTTCTATTTGTTAAACCTGAAGTGTCCAGATGGACTATCACCAGCCAAATGCAGAACTTTAAAACTCCACGCTGTAAAATATTGCATCTCTGAAAATCAACTATACTGGAAGGATCCAATCGGGTTCTTACTAGTATGTCTGGTTGAGTCGGAAACTCCACGGGTCATAGAAGAATTTCATGAAGGAATCTGTGGAGGACACCATGCATGGAGAGCCACAACCTACAAGATCTTGAGGGCCGGATACTATTGGCCGAAGCTATTTTTGGACGTCAATGCCAAAGTGCGTGCCTGTTACTCGTGTCAAATATTCGTTGGTAAGCAGAAACTCCCGGCACTGCCACTTGTTCCGGTCAAAGCCGAAGCTCCATTTCAACAATGGGGTCTAGACTTTATAGGGGAAATTAATCCCCATTCCAGTGCTCAACATAAATGGATTCTAACAGCTACGGATTATTTTACTAAGTGGGTGGAAGCCATTCCAACCAAAAGGGCAACAGACTCAGTCGTGATCGACTTCTTGGAAGATAACATCTTGTCAAGATTCGGGTGTCCTCGAAAGATTGTTACCGACAACGCCCAGGCCTTCAAGTCCATGGCTATGATCAGCTTCTGTCAAAAGTACAATATCGTTCTCAGCCATTCCACTGCTTATTACCCCCAGGGAAACGGGCTGGTCGAGTCATCTAACAAGAGCCTGGTAAACGTAATCAAAAAAGTACTGGATGAAAACAAAAGGTCCTGGCATGTGCATTTGAAGTACACATTGTGGGCAAACCGCATTAGCACTAAAAGGTCTATCGACATTTCTCCGTTTCAAATGGTCTATGGGACCGAGGCGGTTCTACCTATAAACTTAGCGTTGCCAGTGATGAAATTATGGCAGGATCAGAACGAAGAACCCAATCATGTAACCAGGAGAATTAACCAGCTGATCGAGGTTCAACAACATAGAGTGGAGGTTGATGAGAAAATGCAGAAGTACCAGGACGATATGAAAGCATTGTTCGACCTCAAGGCTAAGAACGGAGAATTCCTCCCAGGTGACTTAGTGTTACGATGGAATACGAGAAGGGAAGAAGCCGCGAAGCATGGCAAATTTGATCACCTTTGGTATGGACCATTCAGGGTCTCGGCTCCAGAAGGAAAAAATTCCTTTCTTCTGAAAAATATTGATGGAGAAGTTCTCAGCGCCCCTGTAAATGGGCGGTATCTAAAGCACTACATGACGTAACAGTCGTAAAAAAATAAAAAATAAAAAAAAATTGTATATAAAAAAATTTCATTATGAGTGTTTTGTACATATTTATATTTTCGTTCAAACATTTACTTTTAATTTTTGGTTTTCGTTCCTAAACTCTTAACACAATTCCAATAAGAATTGTATTTGTTTTTACAGGATTCCAGCTGCAGACGAAACTAGCAGAAAAAATAATGTGCAGGTCGGTGTTGGAAATAGAACGACATAAATCAGGTGATACATAAGATAATTCATAGTTCACAAAGAAAGTGAAAAGAAAAGATAGAGGTGAGTTTTCTCAATACACAGGTCATGAAAGGATGTTTAAGAAAACTAAGGTAACATTTTTCAAATTGCAATATAAAAGGTTAGAGAACAGGATTATTTTTGGCTTCATAATCCTCGAATAAAATAATTTGAATGGATACATTAAACCTAAAAACAGTCAGTCATAATATTTGTTCCTAAATATCTTCGAAAATCAATCCCGAACTGTTGTGACCTTTTGTATAGTAAGCCATTGAATTGCTACCTTGTATTCTGTCTATCTACAGGCCTAACTTTTAGTAAGTCATTATCTTTCCGAGCCATTGCGAAGGGGTAAAAGTTTTTCGTTTTAAACCTCAGGAGTTTCGAAACAGATCTTGATAAGAAAGCTGGTCTTTACAACTACTTGATATTCTGCTAAGCGAAGGAACGTTTAGAGCGATCTTAACTTTCCTAGGTTTTTCAACAGCGTCGAAAAAATCAAAGCTTGCTTGAATAGGATGTCCCTTAAAATTTTATTATTTTCCCCTGTCTCCCTAAGAACGAAGGTGTTGTGAAGGTCAAAGGAAGATTGATACCGAGTAATCAAAATAAGTTGACAGACCTCTGATACAAAATATTACACAGATATCAGCCCTGATACAAGCTGATTGCCCCCATCTTCGTGCTTTAAAAGTAAATTATAAGACAGGTGGTGAAAGGAAATTCAGAAATGATTGCCCCCACCTAGTCCATGAAGACGATGAAAGGAAATTCAGAAATGATTGCCCTCGTCTCAGCGTTTAAACGCATAAATTTTTCCGAAGTGGTGAAAGGAAATTCAGTGAAAGGGGCTAGACAACTTCACCGGGGTACTGAACAGGCTCGCTGGCAGTGAAGCAATGTCTGAGATATCTGTAAGGCTGTTATACATGAATATCACTCTAATCTGGTAACCAATGCTTCTAAAAACCTGATCAATGCTCCAAATTCAGACGGGAATTCCCTATTTAAAATTATATAATATCATTCTTTTGATGCAAGCTGAGAAATCACAAGATCTGTTGAATATCCTAGGGTCGTTTCGACTGTCTTAAAGCGTCCCCCAAAGTTAGTAGTGGGAAAGGGAAAGTTGTGAAAGTGAATTCAGCCGTGTTTGGAAAGAGTATCTGAGTTCGAAAAAACTTCTTGAAGTACAAAGCGAAGTTTTCTCTCCCTTCTATCTTTTTCTTTGAATTTTTCTGTTGTTTTTAGCTTGTGACTCCATTTATCCAATATTGGCACCTGGTCTACTGTTCTTCCCGCCTCACAGGAAGGCGGGATCCCTAGTTGGAGCCTATGTTGGAGCCGCCCTTGTTTTTAACTCTTTACGATTTTCAATTTTTGATACTTGAAATCTAAAGTTGATTTTCTTTTTCCTTCCGAGATCTTAAAACTCTGAAATCTTGTCGCCTGGACAGCAATGCTTTTTCTACTTTCAAAACAGATCCATTTTCGCAAGTATGTTCGCTCTTTTGTTTTATTTCGGGGTCTCACAAGTTAGATGCTTTAATCCTTGAGTTCATACGTCCCGAGTCACGAAACAACGAGGTCATTTTTAATTTTCGCCCAAGACATTAACTAGGGTAAAACTTTAAACTCATGAGTAGACGTTTTCGGGAGTTCACACCTCGGCGTTCGTCGAACCCAAGTTTTTGTTTTACAGCCCCGAGAGCTGAGGACACGAGGTACTTTTGGGCTAACCCTGGTAGAAGACTAACCATGGTTAAAATTCGTTCTTGGCATTTCGTCACTTGGCACTTTATTTCATAAAGTTAAGGCATCTAAAACCCCGACTCACGAGGTTGCGATGTAATTATAGCAAGATTAATTAGTAGCCTAATCTAAGATTTTCTTCCCATAATTTGAGCCTTAATTATCGCCATATCGCGGTTTCGCGACTCGGCATACCATTCTCCCAAAAATTTATCTTCGAAGTTTCGAGTCGCGATATGGCGAATAAATTAATTATATAATTAATCATGCTCCAAATCATGATTACTGTTAATTAAGCTAAAATTGACACTCGCAGTCTCGCGAGTTGAAAACTCGAAATTTTTAAAGAAAATCCACGATGAAGCGAACAGCGAGAAAGTGATGAACGTTACTAAGTTTTGAAAATTTAAAATAAAACAAGATATGTCCCGTGCATCGAGGTTTGCACATTTCAGGAGGTTTGCACATTTCACGAGGTAGCTACTTGCTCTCCATACCCCGACTGCCTGTCAAACCGCCAAACATTGATGACATTAATGAAGAATTAGGGTGAATCCACGAATAAATAAGATCGGATTTTATGCAATAAATTTGTTTCTAATTGCGATTTGATAGACTTATTTCGAAGAGTACAGAATTTTCAAATATATACAGGAGTCTCATTTTATTATAATGAAAACTTTTTTCATAAGCATGCAGAGCTCGTCATTTTCCGAGTGAACTAATTTCTGCATGTATACACAGGTCTATCGCAGAAGAGCGAAAATGCAAGCTTCAGCTATGGCTCCACGGAAAGCTGCAAAGGCGAATGTCGAGATTGCAGCGCAGGGCTCAGATAATGTCTCCGATACTTCACCTCAGAGTGGCGGCTCAATACCTAGCTGGTTGTTTGTTTCAGATATTCTGCAATCTGAGTTGGTGAACTATTCAGACTCCGACAACAATGATAACGAAAAGAATGACCTAAATACTAAATACAAGATAGTTGTTCAATCTGGAATGCACCGGGTTGCAACCAGACCACAGTTGCTCCCATATTATGACATGATCCGATGGGCTTTGGATCACATAGACCTACCCACCAGAACTATCATAAACGACCAACGGGCCACGGTTGGGACTTTTAGACCAGAGCATATCCAAACCATGTATAAGCTCCCAACAACATCTGAATACACATATGATGCTGAATTTCTGGAGGGATTCAAAGAAAAGGAGTGCACTCAATATGACAAAACCATGCCTGGTTTGATAAAAGATTGGGTTTCATGCTCCGTGAAATTCAGAGCAAATGACCAGGGCATTTATTCAATTGCTTCGTTGGAGCCACAGTATATGTATGTGGCAATGATGACATGTCGACTATTTGGAAAGGAGGATACATCACATTTCTACATTGCATGGGTACCTCTCATATTTCGGGTAGCAGGAGGTTGCTCATTTAATTGGGCAAAGATACTCTCGGACAGTTTGTTCAACCGGATCACAGAGTATCGGGAGCAGAAGACAAGTGGGAAACCATCCTCTTTTTTCATGTCCGCATACATTATGGACGCGATATGTTCTATGACACCATTCCCTTTGATGAACTGGGCTTGGAATCCACTCCAAGAAAATCCTGTGCATGAGTATCATGACAAACTGTGGGAGAATAAAGCGGACAAATTCATTTACGAAATTTTCAACTGGGTGATGGTGCCCCTGCACATCGCCATTTTTGGTCGTTCGCCACCTCGCATCTCGGACAACATTGCTGCAAACCTGAGTGGTATCGCGGACTCGTACGTAGAAGCAGAGTTTTCCTATTTCAGAGTTTTCAGAGCTTATGTTCCCACTCTTGCACTACCACTGTTCATCCCCGACAAGCTGGCTTGTCGCGAGATCGCTAGACAAACAGTGATTGGCGAAGTAAGTAAGGAACTCAAAGCATCATCGAAGAAGGTATGGCCGTTTTTCCCCGTTCGGCTAAATTCTTATTCTTTATTGGATTTTGGGCATGCTAAAGCTGAGGCTGCAGCCCTAGAAGACCTAAGTTTGGTCTCTATTGAGTATAAAAAACACGATCCTCAGAAAATTATAAGTAATCATTTAGCTAATTGTGGGTTGAAGAGGTTTGAACACGAGTGTTCACCCTCGGATGATATTTTCCGAGGGGTGAGGTCTTATGGGGAAGTGCTAGTTCGAATCTGATCTTTAGCACCCGAAGACATGGCCTCTGTATTAAAATTTTAGGAAAACAGACGGAGTTGTCTTCCTGCTGTGTTGCGAGGAGGCAGACTGGGCGTTTCTGAGATGGAACCGAAGAATGATGAAGGCACCAAAGAAGCAACTTCTGGTTCAGGAAAAAGCCATAACGAGGGGGAGCAAACGAATAAGCCCGAAGCAGTGACACAGAAGCCAGACCTGCCTGAGACCCAGAATCCAGAAACTGAGATGAAGACTTCTGATCCTCCGAAGAAATAGGACTCAGTCGTCACACCAGGAAAGGCAGCAAAACAGATCGGGGAACCCATCACTTCTGTCACCCCCTTGCAGTCAATGGAAGGAAATATAGAAGAAGGATGGATTTTCGATGAGGAACTAAGGCCTATCAGAGCAGAAGAACTTCCTTCAAATGAGTTCTTCTTTGACAAAAAGAGAAAAGCAGTGGTAAAAAGAGAGTTGTACCAGGACAAAGGGTTGACTGCTAAAAAATTCAAAGTTATGACCGATGGAAAGAATAAAGAGAATGAGGAATTCTCCACGGAGATCGCAGGGACGCTAGGAGCATATGCATCGGTGAATCAATTCTCGGTCGGGATGTTAAAAAGTCAGCTCAAAAGAAAGAATCGCCTGATCAAGACTCTCGAAGCCAGAGTAGCTTCAGCCACAGAAAGCGCTAAAGGCCAGGTGAGTGGGGAAATAGTACTGGCACGACTAGCTGATAAAAAGGAAATAGAAGTGCTCAAAGCCAAGTTGGAACAAGCACATTCAGTGATTCGAGATGGTCGGGTGCAGGCTGGTCAGCAGAGGACTATGATTGCAGAGCTGTAGGCTCAGGTGGAAATCGCTGAAAGTAAGGTGATCGATGTCGAGGGGTTTAAATCCCGAGCAACCCAGATTTGAAGCAAGATCTCTTCTGCACAGCAAAGTTTGCTCGCCAAAGTAGGAACAATTCGAGAGAATTGTCTGTTGATGCATCGGATTTCCGAGAACCTGACTGTCAGAGAAAGGAATGCAGAAGCAGCTTGAGTCGCCTTTCAGGAGGCGGTAATAGCCACAAACAACAGATTTTTGGCATTTCCTCCCGGACTTACCATTGCAGAACAAACTAGAGGTAACATTTATGTTGAAGGATTGGGAGCATAATATCGACCTAAGCAAGGAACAGGCCCAAAAAGTAACCAATTCACTAGAAGAAGCTTTCAATGCTATAGATGGCGAGCTATTGGGTATAGACAGTGGAGGCGATGCAGAAACATTAATGCAAATGAATGTAGAACAGATCTCACTTGATCTGAAAGAAAAGGATGAGAGAGATTCGGCTGACATCTCTCAAATGAATACGGTGGACATGGCTCGAGTTGACAAACACTTGGTTCAGCCCAGTGCGCAACTAAGTGCTCTTGATATAATTGATGCACAAATGGGGGATAAGATAAAACATTTGGCCCGAGAATGTTATTTCGCCGAGGCCAACTGTCAAGTTGAACCATCACAGCTCGTATCTCAACTCGTGGAAAGGTGTATCGCCTGCACCGAGGCCGCTCAAAGACAAGCACCTAGCACCAATTGAAAATAGAGTAGGATAAAGGGAGCAATTGCGCTCCTATCGGTTGTAACCAATTTTGTGAAACCGTTAAGAGTCTAACTGATCTGTAAAATTGTATAAATATAGCAGAGAAAGAAATAGAAAGGGCTGGACCTTTTTGGTATTGATTGTAATATAGTTTTTTCATTCGAGAAGTTAATATAAGAAAATCTGGAGATTCTCGATTCCGTCACGACTGTGTTACAAGTTTGTTTCTTTATGTTTCATGTTTCATTTCATTCCACTTTTCATAATTGACGTGTATCCTTATACTTTAGTACGACCACTACTATAGCGAAGGGATTTCATCTTTCTGTAATTGGTTATTGTCTTTCCTCTGCACCAGCTATCAGCGGGTGTAAGACCAATTTGCATTTACATAATTATATATTTATTTACACTATGTCAATTATTTCTATACTAATTTCTTCTTCTGTTTATGTGTGAGTTTTCTCTTTGACAGGAACCTTGCGTTATCTACAGCTAAATGTTTTTCTCTCACCCCATATCTTTTATTAAAAATAATACAGTTACGGGAAAGAGCCTTCAATTTGCATTCCTATTTTATTCTCAAAGTAAAAATTTCTCTTTATTTCGACCAAATTGAAACAACATTGAAATCTCTCTTTAAATCATTTCCATACTGGTACTATTCCTCAATGACTGTCCCTGCTGCAACTCAACCTAATATCGAACCCGGACTATCTAATCAAACACATATTGCTTTAAATCTTTTTGACACAATCCTTAAAACTGCTAACACCCTGGAGGAACTGGAACGTTCATGGGCAGCCATTGAACAAGATATTACTACTCAGGAACAGTTGGAAGCTAGACAACGAGAACGTAGAAATCCTCATTAGTTTCCTATACCGAAGGTTAGTGTAATCCTTTTATCAATCCTTAACATACTTTTAGATGCCTCGACACTGTACTTTTAAGCCTTAAGTACAGACTCAGGAACAACACCTTGTATGAAACAAGAATTCTCCTATTGTTTGTGCCCCCTTTTTTTCAAAGGTTATCTTCTTGCGTCTTGTCGGTCGGAGTTATCCAGGTGGGTGTTGTTTTTTTGTTGTAAGCTAGTATTGGTGCTTGGGTCGAACACCTTCCTGCATTGGGTCGCGCGCCTTGAGCTTCTAG
>ML792777.1:65478-100616 GCA_009831015.1 Picea engelmannii | reverse complement strand
CCTCTTCGAGGGGGCAACCTCCTTTTACCCCACTTAAATGTTCAAGTACAAGATGATTCAAAATGAAAATGTCTCCTTGGTATATATAGGAGACTAGGAGGTATAATTACAAATAATGGCCTAAAGTTGACATAAATAAAATAGCATTACTAATCTAATATGCCCCAATTAAGGGGTAATGATCCAACATTAGGGCTTAACAGAGACAGAATCAAAATATCCTTCATCTCATAAAGAAATATTAGCTGTAAAAAATGGGATTAAGAAGTTTAGATTGTTTTTAAAACCTATTCATTTTATTGTCAGAACTGATTTAAAGCATATGAAAGGCATGCTGACTAATCAGAGACTTCTGGAACAGGGCAATAATAGAGTTCTCAGATGGAGCTTATGGCTGGATGGATTTGACTTTGACATCCATTATAAGCCAGGGAAAGATAATTACATAGCTGATTTGCTCACCAGAGAAGCTAAAGATAAAACCATAAAATGGCTTCATCCTCCTTAAGCATACCAGATGCTCCACTAGGATTCAAATGGATCCTTGTATGTAATAATTGTAAATATTGTTATTGTTTCGAGTGTCTAGAGTGCTGCATAAAGTCTAGTCCAGCATGTATAAATATTTTGAATAGTTGGGTACAGTCAAAGAATCATCTAAGATCTTTTATAAGTTATTTCAGAACAAGTCAGAACATAACTAGAGGAATAATCACTGGAGGTCCTTTCCAAGGACAAGTGTATATTTATATCTATACTCCAGATATCTCATATGCAAACTATTGTGCAATAATGTCTCAAACCAAGTTTGATGGCTCTTGTTGGATACTCTTTGATTGAGATTATCTATATTGGTGGTCTTGTTGGTTGTATTTATTACTGTGGACCTATTGTCCCAGAGACATATAGTTCTTTGGTAGTAGCAAAGATTCTTTTAGGCAATGGTTACGTGCAGAAGTTGAGGAAGCAGCACACTACAATGCATGGTTTGTTTTTAATTTATCCTTTCAAGGCAGTGAGCTGATTTATGAAAACTCCAATCCACCAAATCCTTAGAAATACAAGGTAACCAGTGAATTCTATGGCGACCTCTGCGTACCAAAAGATGAACTCATCCCTACAATGTAAGGATCACTGTTCTACAAATGTTTTAGTGGACTGCCACCTTTTTCAGATATCCATGGATTGCCTCCCAACAGTCACTTCAACTATGACAGTGGTGACTCATTTGATTCCATAGCTGAACATAACATAAACAATTGGATGGAAGCATGATGGGGCATGAGCCATGCAAATGTCTCTATTGTAATTATTTCAATTTCATGTCTAACAGGTCGACAGTGGTGTCCCGTCAGTTCCGTGGGTTCCTGTAGAATTCCACTTTGTAATCCAAATAATCTAGTGGTATCATTTCAAAATCCACTATGTACTAGGAATATTTTCCTTTGTGTCGAGTGATTCTGTAAAAGTCGGTATGGGTCCCCATATGACCAAGGCTTGGAGGGACGAGATAGCAATTGGAGTCCACCAACTGCCCCATCCACTTGAAGGAATCTACTTTATTACCGACAATTGCCAGTCTCTTGTTACCAGTAACTTGCTAGAATTTGTATAAATAAAGCTCTCAGGATCTCATATGGGACACGACAGAGAGAGAGCAAGAGTCTGTAAGTCTATAGTTTGAGTCGAGCAATGTGTATCCTCTTCACTCACCTTCAGGACCTTGTGAATGAAAAACACTGATCTCAAGTGTAATATCTCTGATAAGAGAGTATATGTAAAGATCCTACTCTAGGGGCACCACTACAAAATGAATATTTTTATCAAAAAATGTGGTAGATTAATATTTAAACCATGTTTCATATTTTCTACCAAGTCACATCACAAATACCCCTTCAAAATTTTCATATCTAGCACCAAAGGTTTCCCACTTTTCAAAAAAGATTCTCCTAGGTCATTTTACAAAAAACAAATGTTTCTTCCAAAAACAAATCTCCATGCACCTTTTACAAAAAGAAATCTTTTTCTTTTTCTTTTTCTTTTACCAAAAAATGTGGATAACAACAATCCTTCATTCATTCCTGAAGTTGTAATCCCTTAATTCCTGAAGTTGTAATCCTTTATTCAAACTCTTGTAAAAGTTATATGATGCCACCAAATATTTAATGTTTCACATAAAAACCCACACACATTTTACAATGCACCACTTATTGAGTAAGTCACATTTCTTTTCCTTCTTGCATAAGGTGAACATTTTAAAATATAAAGTAATGATAATTTTAATATTTTTCCCATGTGGGATAAATGATGAGCAATGATAAACATAACCACCTCCAATCAAAATCTTTTCCTTTTATTTCTAAGCGGTGATTTTGTGTAGAGGTATATTTTGACAATATTGCAGAACACATGGGTTATTGGGTTGTCCCTTTCTAGGTTTCTCTTTCATGTTGGGATCACCTTGATGAATAAATTTGAAGAATGAGATGGTGAATTCAAGAGGAACTCCTTTGAAATTTGGTTGGATGCATTACAAATGTTGTCAATTCATTGGCTTTCTATTGATGGCTTCAAGGATGTAATCAAACCCAATGCAATAGTTGAAGACCTTTATTGGAGATCAATTTTTCCTGTATGAATATGAGGGTTTGATATATATGAAACCTTTGGAGGTCGATATGGTTTATCTAGGATGAAGAACTAGAAATTGATATGAATGATGGCTTCAATATTTCGATGGATACTCAAATACACATCATACGGGTAAACATTTACAAAAGAATACAAATTTGATTTGCACGAAATTTAGAAAATCATATTTTGATCTCCTCTATTTGATGAGATCCACTATTGATGGGAGGGGTGAATTAAGATGCAACAAGATGTGGGATTCCTTGACAAAATGTATGAAACTACAAAACCTTGCAGGATTGACAATTAAGGAAGACTGCAAAATCTCTATTGGGAATGTTTGGAGGGTTGGGAAGTGGACATCCAAAAATGCATCTAATGTGCTAGCATATAAACTTTATGCAACAAAATTAGCTTAGTTTCAAGAAATGGGGTTATATGACACATAGGTGAACATTTGTACATTAAGTGCAACCGATGGAAATGTCCATTCTACAGTTGAGTGTTTAATTGGAAAATACAGTAAGAGCATGCCCATGCCTATTCTACCTCACACATATAGCTACCCTCTTTTGATCAAGTTTGTCTCACAAATTTATCTTTCATCCACCAATCTAAGTGATTGGAATTGTTAAGCATGGATTTGACCTAGTATTTTTTTACTAAATCCATCTTCAGTACTTCAAACCCTTAAGTTGGTTGAAAATTATTGTTGGATCCATGTTAACCTAAGTATATTACTTGAAGAGAAGGAGGCAAAGGAACATCACTTGATTCTTGGGAGGAATCGATTTGTTGAATTGTTGTGGTAGATATCTTCTCTAGATCAAATATTATGATTTTTAGTATAGAGTCTAGGCATAAGTTTTGTATATCTATGTGAATGTTGACTATTATAAAAATCATGGACTATAGATTGCATATCTCTCATAATATTTTCATCAACGAACAATGTTTTGCATGATTTGATCTTCTATTGGATCAATTATCCACATATCTTATGTTTAATGATAGCTTATCTTAGATTTAATACATAGATATGAGTCATGCAATAAGGAGGCCACAAATAGTGTAACACCCCCAACCACCCAAGCCAAGGCATGCTACCACAATTATGCTCTGTTCAAGCTTAGATACCATTTTGTAACATCCCCAGACACCCAGGTTAGGGCATGTCACGCCATAAAAACAACAATACCATTTGTATATATATAAACATAAAACATGCAACATATTCTACTAATACACATATTAATGCAGAAATAACAGTAAGCCTACACATACAACATATACAGGAAATACTTATAAATATTAGAAATGTACAGATACACAGTATGTAAATGAACATAGAAATGGTACTTATATTTTTGTATATGGCCATCAACTGCATGGAGACCTTCCACGAACCTCCCAGCCATAGACCACACTGCTCATCACTTTCAGCAGTGGGCCACCCCCGAGCTGGGACTAAACTCCACCCGGGTAAAGGGATTCTTAGGCTAGGTTGAGACAATGGGATTCTACACAGTAAATCAGGGAGGATTCCATCTAAGGAGCCAACTTATACATACAATCTACAACCTCTCTTTCCCCACATGCTTGTCCCACCCCGAGAAGTGTGCCCCTTCTCTTCTCAACAATCCTTTGAATGCCCCACTTCCCTTCTAGGGCTTCAACAACAGGTCGAACATGAATTCTCATAGCACTATAGCTATTGTTGGGCTCCCTCCAGGAGAAATCACTTCCCCAACAACCTCTCTCACTTAGAGAGAGTTGCTCACATGCCTGACAACCTACTTCTTCTTTTCCATCAAACTCTCTCACCCGGAGAGAGTTGCTCACAGGCATACCAACCTACCTCTTCATTCCACGGGCCTGACAACATGGCTCTTCACTCCTTCTCCCAGATAACCAACAGTAGGCTTAGACGAAAACAACTTCAGCGTTCAACTAATGCATAGGAAAAAGCATAAACCAAAGCCTTCGGGTTTGGAAATAGGTGCTGCTCATAACAGGAAATTACAGCACAAGCTTAGGTAGGCACAAGTGTATTGCGCCACCCACGAGGATCACATATTTCAGCTGATGATAAGAAAACATGGGATATGGCTACATAAAGTGTATAGGTTTCCAAGGTTTGTGCATGCTCAAAGGTCAACAATGGAGGTAATGGCTCCCTGCGTGCATGCGTGAGTGTGTGCCTGGGGAACCGGCTAGAATGTAAGTGAACCCCCAAGATTGACGAGGTTTCCAAATATAACTGCATGTCCCAAATCAAACACTTGTCCTCATGAAGCTGCATGAGCTCCACTTAACATTCGTTCCCTTCCCATAGGAACTTAGGATAACATAGGTTATGTCCAACCTTAGTATTTAGGAAATAATAATATAATATTATTTCCATAGAGATAATCCCACAATCTTAGCCCTTTTCCAAGCCTCTTAGCCCCATCCATTTCCCTACCTAGTGGAGCTTAGTCCCCCATAACTCTTTCTTTGTGGTCGGTCTACACACAACGATGTATTTTATATTAATGATATGAGTATTTACATATAAAAAAATAGGCTCATTGGCCTATAGAATATAGTCTCTCCAGCCTAATTATCACATAAGCCTCCTAGCTTATAATCTCTTGGCTCACCAGCCTATAAAAAATGTTACATTTACAATTACAACTAGGGATCGATCTTCAGATATTACAGTCCCCTCCCCTTATTTTTTCACTATCCTCAGTGCAACTTGTTTATACATGTACAATTCAAAGTCTTCAAAAATCTCCAAGCTTTAGCTATTGGAAGCTTGTTATCCATCTGGTGCTCTACTTTCCAGCACCAATTCTGGTATTCATACTGCAACTGTAATTTAATTTCTCTATTCCATACAGCTGCTTCCAGAAATAAATCAACTCATTGTTCCATTGGACACACCCTCCTTATGGAAGCTACCATTCCATAAGTGTCCTTGAGTTGCCTCCTCCTTGTTACATTCACCCTTCCAGGATGAGGCATCCCTTCACTGCTATGTAGTCCTTCAATGATCCATCTTTCCAAGTCTTTCACACACAAGGAGAGCGCTAACCCATTACCAGAACCCCAACAAGGTTCTACCAGTATAGGGCTTTAGTGTCCTCAACAATAGTTTTTCTTTCCCCGCATTCCAAATTTAATCAATATCTTATCATCTGTATCACACACATGCAGTTTTCATGAGAGAACATTATAACATTCCATTTTATAAATCAAAATAATTTCATAAGGGATTCAACTTTTCCCCAAAATATGAAATTCTATTTCATAATTTTTCATTGTTGTTGCAATACTAGGATGTAGTCTTCCTTCTGGATTTCAACAAGCACCATGTTGAATACCATTTTTCTTGCAACGATTATATATTGCATTCAACTAACAAATTGTTAGTATTTCCTGTACATCATACTCTCATTGCAATATGTACAAAACCTTATGAAGTGTTCTAAGAATTGTCCATAACTAAAAATTCAATCAAAACTACAAACAATTTATTAGATAAAATGAATTATCATTCTATGCATACATCTATTCCTCATTAAAATCAGTAAGTTCATTACTTCTTTTTCTGAACAAAAAATTTCCTGTAGTCAATGCTCATGTGACTACTTAACTTGCAACTTTCTTGTTGCAATGTCTAACAACTCCTCAAATGTTCTCAACTCCATGAGTTAGCAACACTTCAACTATTAGTATAATTATTTCCATGCAATGATATATATATATATATATATATATATATATATATATATATATATATATATATATATATATATATATATATATATATATATATATATATATATATATATATATATATATATATACATGCACTCACAAAATGCATTCAACAAATGCATTTAAGTATACAATTCTATCATGTATGAGTGCAACTCTGTCGCTTACTAGGCATGAGTGCAACTCTCAATGCATATCTATTCAGTGCACCTTTGCATTGATTTTCAGAATGATCTTTATCTAAGTCATGTATCTCACCATCCATAAATTGGAAATCTGGCCAATGTCTTGACACATTCTCCACACACTTCTCATTGTCTTCTCAATTACTTGGATGCCTTCCTTTTCGACTCGAACACTACACCAAGAATACAATTATGCGGTGTTCATAAATGTTAGCAAAAGGTTGTAGTCCAATTTTTACTTAAAGGTAGGAAGTTCATTGGGTATTTGTGTGCTACATAACCTTTCCATATCCATACCTTTCCATATCCAACCATGTCTTGGTCTCACGCATGACAAGTTTTCCTGGCATAATTCCTATAACAAGTTCTTATCTTTTATTCCTATAACAAGTTCATAATTCCTCATAACCAAATTAACATGGCATGCTACTATGTCAGTGTGTTCATTCAAAAGCTAAAAAATTTGATAACTATAACATGCCTCTAGCCTTTACCACACCTAGTGGTATCTCATTCATGTTAATGCACTTAAACAATACCATACTGGGTATTATAAAAATTCAATCTGGGGAAATTCTTACCTGAATTTCCCTTTGGCAATTATGCAACATAATTTCAAAAGATAAATACTTACCTGCACAACTGCCATTAAATGAATTTGATGTTACTTGATTAGCTGATAAAAGTAGAATCTTTCATGCCTCTTTTATTGGTCTTATAATCAACATTCCAACTTCTTATTTCTTCCTTCCATTTGCAACAATATCATCAGCAACACTTGGAAACATGCAATAATTCTCTCTTTATGACTTTCCAACCAGCCATAACATACTTGTTGCTACAGTTATTGCAGCAAATTCCATCTCCTTGTAACACTTTTCCTTGTTGATCCTAGAAGTATTCAATTTCTCTCGGATTCCTCAATCTTCTTGTTCTCTCACTGTGATCATTGTGCATGATTATTTCTATCCTGATCACTTTCTAGCCAAATTACTCTTGGTTGCCTTTGAATTTCCATCCAAATACTAATGTTGGTATTAATCTTCATCTTTTATTTATTTTCTGGATCTATCTATCCCAACCCATACTTGGATGAATGATAATTCCAAACATATTGTCTTTTAGACTTTGGGTCTTTAACATCAAATTACTTTTCGGAATGAACTACTTCACCCCTTTCCTGATTGAATACTTTAGTACTTGAGGTTTATTTTACCCTTCTCTTCTCCTTGCCAACTAGCCTCAAACTTGGCTTGCATAGCCAATCTCTAGCATATTGTAAGGATTCACATATGTCTCCTTCGCTAGCTACAAAAAATTAATTAAAAGTACTCAACATTGCTTTTACTTTACCATTGTAATTTCAGGTGATACCTCCAACCTATGATACTTCCCACTTCCAACCTGTGGGAAGTGGCATATGGATATATGCCACTTAATATGGATTGTTATCAGGCACCATCTCCTTTGCATTCAAAACCATGCATAGAACCATTTTCTTCTTCATGGTTCCTTACTGATTTTGTACAAAGATTCAATTATTTTTGAAATCCTTCTTGGCTTTGACATCTCCATGCTATTGTGGAAACATATTCGATACTTTTGTAATGTATCAACAATCCTTTACTATTTTGATGTCCCTCCTAGAGCGCTATCCTATATTCCTATTATCTTGATATCTACCTCACGATCTCTTCTTCCATTATTACTTGGATTCCTCTGATCCAAATCCTACATGACCAAATTATATTTCCAGTCACATTCTCTAAGTAACCTTGGTCATCTAACACCAAATTATTTCTCGAGGCATTTGATTTAGCCTTTACATGATTGATCATATCAACACTTGGATTTTCTTGATGACTGTTAGTTTTTCCCAAATTGATGTAAGTGAGATATGAATCCCTCCAAATTCTTCATGAACTTGGCCCAGATCCAAATATGCTACTAACTCATCCCATATTTAGAGCAACCTGATTTATCTTAGGGTGCTCTAAACCCTTAACAAGGTTCCTAGGATCAATTCACTCTTCTTTCACCTGTCGGTCCTTTTCGACAGGACCAATCCACATGACTAGGGATTTAACATAGAGGCACTAAACTATATTAAACTCATATTCCTGAGAGCTATGAATCAAATCTATTCCTTTTTTTCTAATCAATGGTGTAGATCAAACCGACGCGGAGATATACGATCAAGGATGATTGTGGTGTCCCAACTAGCACGACATTTATCTCCATCGTCAAGTTCTGCAATGGAATATGCACGTTGGTATTGGAATCGATGTGAGTTGTTGATATTTTGGTGGGTGATGATCGACGATCTATGTGAATTGCGGAAATAGAATCTGTGTGAACGTTAACTCCCTTTTTGAATCCCACAATGGTTCCTCATCGTTGATCTTCCTTCAATGAGATCCGATGGTCATGAATTAATCAGATTTTGATCTGACGGTCCTCCTCTGCAACTCCTAGATCTAATGGTTAGATTCAATTGTTATTGGTTACTCCTTTCCTCATGATCGGATGGTGTGAAAAGTAACAATCCAAATGATGAAATTTCTATGTTTGTTCCTTCTGTTATCGGACAAATCAGTAAGTGTAGACACAAATTGATCTCCCTAGTTCCACTCCAAAACTAGAACAAAACAAACAATACATTGAACTTTCATTAGATCTCAAATATCAAATAAGAAGAGGATCCAAAACATACCCTTTAAATGTTGTATACCTGATCTCACCAATGTAATCCTAGCTCTATCATAAGGCTTATGGAGAAGTATCTGAAAAGAAACACAAGCCAACGAAGACAAGAATAACATAGTCTATTCGATATGAAACTATGTACGTGATCAAGGAATCAAACAATATGGACAAATAACATTCATATAGGAAACAAAAAGTATATATGTATTAAATAATGTTGAAGAAAGATACAACCAAATGCCTTGATGTTGTCAGGTTCCTTCCAACAATTCCTTGCTTCCCACACACTTCTGATCCAACGAGTTCTAAGACTGTAAGTTTGAATATACTAACAATCTATCTTGACAAAGTGAATCTCAAAGCCAACATAGGCCCAAACACTCCATATGAATTAGCTATAGCTGAATCCAATCCAAACTCTATACCAAAAACAATTCTCCATGCTCACACTAAAATCTATTCTAAAAGCTCATAGAAAAAGCTAACTTTCTTCATGAGAACTCCCCTCCTTTTATAAGATGAAAAGGATAGGGTGAGGAGGTTAGGATGATCCCATGAGATCATGGATGGGATCATATCCAAACCAATCAGAGGCCACCTCACCCTCGAAGCTTCTATTCTAGAAGTATCGAGAAGCTCCTTCATACAGACGATTGACGCACCCTTAACATTGAGAAAATTGCAACAATGTCACATGCCATTGTGGTGCAACCTGCGTCGATCCTAAATCATTGCACTTTTCACACTAATAAAGGTGCGATGATCCTTCTTTACAAGGGTTTTTACAAAGGAAAAGACAATTTCATCTCTCTGGGAAAGTTCATCTTCATTCTTCTTCAGGGATGTTGGCAGCCAATTCAATTTTTTCAATTGCCCTAAAAGCTGCCAACACCTATGATTTCTGAACTTCAAATTACCGTCGCCTTTTGCAAATAGATGATATTTCCATCTCTTGCGACACTTGCAATTTACTCTCGATTTCGTTTTCACGACTGAAAGCGTGAAAACTCCTCCAGCATTATTTGAACTATCGTGATCTTTTATTGATGTTTTGAGTGGCATTTTACGTTGGTTTTTCAAGTGGCTGAAATGATTTCTCAAACTATGTCCATTTTCCTATTGCACAACTTGATTTTTATTTTTGATAAGGCATTGAGCATGCAAATTTATGAGTTATACTTGATTATATAGGGGTCATGGTTGATTTTGATTTTTATATGGTGTAACCCTTATTATTATAAGCTCTTGGCTTATCGATTTTATCTATTTTCACCATGTTTAAAAAAAACTTTTGATCAAAACGATTTGATTATGCAACAAGCGCATGGGTCGCATATGAGTCTGATTTCATATTGAATGGCAATGTTTAATTATACTATGGCACATTGATATAATTTATGGTTTTGGTTTTACATTAATTAATGGCACATTGATATAATTATCCACCGCTCAAATTTTCGGGTTGGCCGATTAGTATGGTTTAAACGATATTATGATTGATGGAATACATTGTACTGTGCCATTACTATGCTGCATGGCAGTGATAATCCCACCACCTTCGCACGCATACATTAATTTGCCTCCCCTTTGAGCGCTTGCAGCTGTTAGCCATAACGATTTTTGCTCCTGTGTATTGTTGTGTTTAATCCAAACCCTACCATGCGCCCGCACCATGGCTCCAGTTGTAAGGGCCGAACCCAATGGTATCCAAGCATTGTTGATGTTCGATGGCACTTACAACGACCTGGAGGAATTCGGATGGCTCCCATTCATACGAAAGTTTGATGGCTATAACCCTAGCGTGGCTCGACAATTTGCATTAACCTTTGATGGCTGCCGAGCCAAGGTTGGGGATGTGCAATTAGAAATTGACGAACAATTTCTCAGTTTAGCTACCGGTCTGCCTGCTATCGGACAGAGGTGGTCAAAAAATTGCAAAGCGGAAGATGTCCTGTGGACATTACTCTTCCAGTCACGAAGGGTGAGTTCCTGTGACAAGGGTTTGCCCACAAATCTGCTCAAGCAACGCTGGCACGACTTGCTGATGGTAACCAAGCAGTTCATTACCTGCGAGGGTCGATATGGTTTCGTTTTCTTGTACCACCTTTGGATACTTATGGTTTTCATGGGATATGAGCTTAATATGCCTTACTACTTGCATAGGAGTCTGTTTAAAATGTCTAAAAGGTACAAACGAAACTAGTCCGATAACAACCTATTTCATTTTGGGTTAATTAAAATGCTTATGGTTTGTAAGTTGGGGTTACACCGAGACTATTGGGAGGATTTTCTTAAACGCAATAATTTTGGTGACTCAAGCCCACCACAGGTTGACAAACCTGTGGTGAGCGAGAGCAAGTCAGTACCCCCTGTGCCTTACAGCGCTTTGTTACCTAAACCCCTACCCGATTCACCTATTGACCTACCTGGTTCTGTGACCGATCATGTCGAAATTGTTAAACCCGTGGCTAAAAGGCCTAAAGCCAAACCCACTGCCAATTATAAAGGAAAAAAGAACGCCCGGTTAATCTCTCGCATGGCAAGAAATAAACCAAAAGCACCTGTCAACCCTGACCCGATTATGGTGAGCGAAAATTCTGACTCAGAGGTTGAACGTTACCTGGCAAGTGAGTTTCCCTATTCTGAAGGTCTGTGTGATAAACCCGCATATGATTTTGTGAAGAACCTACCACCTTGCTTGCAAAGTGACCCTAATTATCCAGGCATCAAAATGCCTTGTGAAACCCCTAGTGACTCGTCGAAACCCTCTCTTTCCCTAGCCGAACCAGCTACTCCACCATGTGATCAGTGTGGCTCATGGTTAGAAAGGTATTACCTTGATGTGCCAATGCTACAGTCCAGAATTCATGCTCTGGAGGATCAAGTTGCAAGGCTCACCAGTCAAAAGGCGAAGATGCCATCCACTGATAAGAAGCAGCGAACCACAGGTTCGATTTTGTTTAAGAACGTGGAGTCGGCTACAACAGTTGTCAATTCAAAATTGGCGTAGCTCGAACAGCCTCATTGGTATGACTTTCACCTGTTTATATGACATGCTCATAAACTCTGTCTACAGCGTGGATTTGCTTTGACACATAAGCATGCATTATTGTATATAATTTTGTTTTGATAAATCAAATTTCGTTTCCCGGATTAGTTTTGATTGGATTTGGCTTTGATTCGATTGATCGTGGGATAGATTTGATTGTTTTAATTTGTCTTCAATCGAATACTCTGTTGATAATCGAAGTTGTTAATATTTCTAAACACAGGCTGTTTTGGTATTCCAATTTTGAACACAGTCATTATCTCATTTCGAATTGGCTATATTCTATACGATATGGTTGGCAATAATGGCTAACTGTTATGATGTCTTGTTAGACCAATTCGAATATTATTCTGATTATGCATAACCAAATTGTGGATAGATATGAATCGTAGCTGTTATACTCAACCAATTGATTCACATTGTTTGACCGTGTTATCAGATTGCAACAAATATATGGTTTGAATTCGATTTGAGGAACGAAATTGACTGTATCCAGTCTCACGATTTGTTTCCATAATTAAACTCAGCCGTATGTGTTTTGATTATTTACCCAGTTTATATTATGGATTCGTTTGATTCTATCACACTCCTGTCTGTTGACTGTGTGGTGATCAATCACGAAATTCGTTGGGTCGATACTGATTGAGTATGATTTCATTTGAATACAATCAAAACAGTTTACCTATCTTTGCACTTGATTGAATGATATGAATCTGTTGCTATGGCTATAACGAGTCAATGATGGTTGTGATTGCTATTTGATCCTATCTGTTGACTGAGTAATACTCAGCGATCGAAGTCTATGGTAAAGTTTAGTGGATGTTGTTATGCATGTTTCATTTTGACTATAATCGTAACAGTTTGGTATTTGATTAAAACAATATGAATTTTGTGCACAGCCATAACCAATCGATTATGATTGTGTTTGATTATAATTATATCAATTTGTATTACATCGTATCTTATACGATACGATTTACTTGTAATTTCATTTGGATATGAAACAGTGTGGTTATTATTTGACCCGATTCTATGGCAACTAAAAAATAGAGCATTCTTATCCTTTTTTGATTCCATCCTTTTCGATTTGGTTTGATTTGAATGATTAGTAATTCGATTTTAATGTTCTTTAAAAGAAAATTAAATTAGATTGTTTAAAAAAAAAAGATTTTGTTTGATTTCTATCTGGTCCTGTATGCTATTTTAGACTAGCTACATAATCAGATGATTCTGTAGCTAAGTCTATAGGATCAAATTTTTATTATTTTGTTATTGAAATATCTTTCTAATTTGATATTTGTGTTCTATTGCAGGTAAATTCAAAATTGCAGTTGAGTTTATGAGCAGTTAGGGGATATTTCAAAGATTTCTCTTGCATTTTGATTTCCTAGTTTAGTTGATTTTGGGATATCTCCCAGATTATGTAAAACATTTTGATATTATCCACAGGGAGGTTTTACCCTGTGGAGAAACTTATATATACTTATGATTTTTGTAATAAGTGATCATCCTCATTTGTGGGAGAACAAGGATATGGAGTTATAATACAGATTGAAGCAGAATTTGGTGTTTTGTCACAACTTTAGCTTCTCATTATATCAACATCTTGTTTCATGTTGTGTATATCATTTTGAATATGATTTATGACTACTTTAGCTATCTTGATCATGTCCAAATGATATAATTTTAACTATAGTAATCCATATCTGGTTTCTTCCAAGTGTATAAAAGATATAACAATTGTTTAATTCAGTTTGTGAATGATAGGTTTATCTTCTTCATGAATTGAGTTGTTAAATATAATTTTTTGCATAACAGGTTTCCCTTATTGCAGAAATTTATGATCATAAGATTGTTATGATCTTTTATATCTTGTTTGTCCTGTAAATAACTCAAAGAAGCAGCGCAACTGATCGTTTACGAAAATCTTTGGGATTAACCGGTGCGAGTTTACTTCCTCTGACCAGCTTCGAAGTCATCTTACGCAGTATAAACTAGGAGCACTTCCATGTTAGCTAGTCTGTTGCTTGTTGTTTTTATTAGTAGTTTAGTTCAGATATTAGTTTAAGTTAGAATTAGTATATTAGATCGTTTAATTTCAGTAGTTTTATCTTTTATTCATAAAATATAAAAAATCAAAAAGATCTCTGGCTGTCTTAGGACAGAAAACATATGAGTTTTACAGGTTTTATGTAAATCTGCCAAGTGTGTATATTGTAAATTTGTGAATAAATTGTATTATAACTAGTAGCTAGACGATTAATTAATAGAGTTAGTGTAATAGTAATTAGTGGAATAGTTAGTGTAATTTGTATTTAGTTTTAGTTTCATTTAGTAGTTTGTTTTAATTAGATTAGTTTTATTTAGTTTTAGTTTGTCTTTATTAGTTTTAGTTTGTTTTATTTGTTTTAGATAGTCTAGTTAGTTTAGGTTAGTTTTCTCTTTGGTTTCCCTAGGACTTTAGAGCGGCCAACGGAGCCGTTAAACCCATCAGGGTGGTTCATTCCAAACGGCTTGGGTTATTTAGACAACCCCGGACCGGTTCCACTCTCCCAGTTGACGGACGGTCAATTTCGCCCGTCAACAAATGGCGCTAGAAGGAGGGCCAAAACTTAATTGATGGCACGAGGCGGTCGCAAGACTCCTCCCCCACCTAATCGCACACCTATAGTGACTAGAAGCCGTTCACAAGATAATATCCCCCCTCAAACAACAACTACTTCAATCGAAGATCCGCAGATCATAGTTGAGCCAACAACCCCTAATCCTATAGGTGGTGATCTCCAAGAGATTGTTCGTCAATCTCTTATCAAAACACATAGTGCCTTAGCAAGTCTTAGGCAACCAAACCGCCCGTGGGGTCAACCTTTAGACTTCTCTGATATCAGAGAACAGTTAGGTGACATAGACCTCGCTGTGAATTCTCCAGATCCAAACTTAAATCCTGCTGCAGGAGGATCTGGGATACCTCCTTCACCACCTCCTTCATCTCCTTCCTCTTCTGGAGGAGATTCCTCTTCTGACGAAGGCAATCCACCTTCTCAGCCTTCCACACCCAATTCCCCAATGGAAAATCAGAACAACCCTGCTAGACCCTGGTTGGACTAGGATGCTGTAGTTGTACCTGGAGCCCAGCACCCTTTACCTAAGCATCCGGAGAAATGGCTTCCTAAGTTTGATCCCAATTCAAAACAGATAGCCGAAGATCATATCAAAAAATTTATGTTAGCCATCAGACTCCATAATGTTGAACATGAAGATGTTGTCTATAGGTTGTTCCCTTACACCTTTGAGGGTAATGCGTCCACTTGGTACTTTGCCCAATAGCCCCATACCATAGTGTCTTGGGAAAAGTTTGAGTCATGCTTTTTGGAAAAATTCGGAGATGGCAAACCTCCGGAAGTCTTAGTCATGGATCTTTCGAGCTTAAAAATGAATTCAAAAGAAAAAGTTAAAGATTTTAATCAAAGATTTTTAACACTTAAAAATCGAATCCCTGCGGACTCTATGCCTGCTGAGAGTCTTGTAATAGCTTACTATACCAAAGCTCTACATCAAAGTATAGCTATTTGGGTTAAAAGATCTAAAAAGGCCATGTTGTTAGAAGCCTTCGAAGAGGCTACTCAGATTGAAAAAGATATACTTAGCCTTAAGGACTCTTCTAGCAACGAAACTGAGACTGTTTCTTCTTCCAAAAAGAGGATTGAAATTCTCCTCAGACCTACACAAAACAAAGCACAACCCGAAAACTCTGATTTGGAAAATTTAACCAAAGTTGTAAAAAAATTATCTAATCAAGTTATAGATTTAAAAAGGTCGACTGAAGAAGCCTCTTCGAGTAAAGGACCCTACAAACCTCCCTTCCGAAAGCCTTTTCCCGCTAACCGACCTAATCCAAACCCTGAAGGCTTAAACCTAGAAAGTTTGCAATGTGCTCTCCAGACAATTCTAGGAGCTCAAGATGACTTGATGCCTCCAGAAATCCCTCAAGAGGAAGTCGAGCAGGAAACAACTCAAGAAGAAGAGTCTTCTCCAAATATCTTTGGACACTTCTCGGATAGTATCTTTCAAGCCAACTTCGAGACTGTTCACCCTTACAACACTAGGAGTAAGACAACAAATAAATCTCCTGCCGAGGACACTACAAATTTACCTTCAAAGCCATCTAAATCAGTAGAAACTAAACAAAGCAATGCTGGCCCTAAATTAGATTATGATGTTGTTGAAGATCTTAAAAAATTACGGGCTAACATTTCTATTTTTGAGTTGTTAAAATTTCCATTCTTGTTACAGAAGATGTTGCAAAATATTTTAGACAATGGCAAGAATGGTAATTCAAATGGTAATAAGGTTGTGCAAAGCAAAGTTCCGCAGAAGACTTCCACGAAAAATAATTCTGATCCTCAAGATAAAGGAAGCCTTCCTGTACCTCCTGTAAGTAATGTAAATAATGTAAATAACGCAAGTAATGTAGATAAAATAGCATTAGAAACCGCGAGTAGGAAACCACAAGCTACAACTCTAAGTACTCGCAAGAATGTACCTCCTTTTCTTTTAACTTTCGAAATCTTCAACAAAAATGTGCATAATTGTATGGTTGACTCAGGAGCATCGTCAAATGTGATGCCTTGGTCCGTTTGCCAAAAGATTAACGCCGAAGTAGAACCATCTTCTTTGAAAATCATACAACTTGATCGAACAGATGTTAAAGTTATAGGCGAACTGAAAAATGTATTGATTAGATTATCGTCTAACCCAAAGGTTCATCAAGTTATTGATATAATTGTGGTGGATATTCCAGAAGTGTATGGTATGTTTTTGAGCAGGGATTGGTCGGAGCAGCTACATGGTTACTTCGCAATGGACTGGTCTCACTTATGGCTTCCATAAAATGGTAAGCCCAACAAGATCAGGGTGAATCGTGAGCGTTACCTCAAGTTCACGGTAACATAATTGAATGATCCCAATGAACCATATACACCTCCGGCGGATTCACCTGAAGTCCAAGGGATGGACACCTTCTTCGAAAAATTCATGGCTGAAGCTTCACCGATCAATAATCTGCAACAGCAATCTGAAATCATAGCATGTACACAACCAATAGCTTCTATCCAACAGTCCCGTGAGCCCGATGGAAATCAAATTTGGTCTCTATATTTTGAAGGTTCCAAGTCTAAAGAAGGAGCTGGTGCTGGCTGCATCATTATCGATTCGGCAGGTAACAAAACATTATTGGCTTGTAGATTAGAATTTGAATGTACTAACAATATTGCAAAATATGAGGCTTTATTGCAAGGTCTCAGAAAAGCCCTGGACATGCACATTCAAAATCTGGTTGTATTCGGCGACTCTGAGATAGTGGTCAGGCAGGTGAGAGATTCTATACATTGTCTTTCCCCGCATTTCAAATGTTACCAGTCTGAGGTATGGAGTTTAATAAATAATTTTTCTTCTTTTAATATAAATTCCATCCCTAGATCAAATAATGTTGAAGCAGATCTACTAGCTAATGTTGCCTCTAAGCTTCTTCCTGCAGAAGGCTTATCTCCAAACGCGTTCTCTGTGGAGCTATTGTTTCGACCATCTGTTTCTGAAAATATCACAAAATGGAGAGTATTTGACGATGATCACCAAATCATTAACTTTATGCACATGGAAGAAACCTTTCAAGGCACTGTGATAGATGAACAAACACACGATGACAATTTGCACGACTTTATGGTAATACCTAATCTGAAATCTCCTGAAGCTCTATCAGACATGGTAAATTCCATACCCAAATCTGTTGTTAGACTAGAAAAGTTTTATGATTTTGAAGATAAATTTAAAAAGACGGTCAATTGTAAAACCAACAGTTCCTCATTGTCTTATGAAAAAGTCAATTTAGGAACTAGTGAAAATCCTCAGTGTATCAACTTAGGCTTGGGATGTTCTAGACAAGAAAAAGCTGCTTTTGTTAAATTATTTAAAGAATTCAAAGATGTCTTTGCTTGGACTTACGATGATCTTAAAACGTTCGATCCTAATATTATACAGCATGCCATCCCAATGAAACCCCAAACTTTACCCTTCCAACAGAAACTGAGGAAAATGCATCCTAAACTAGAACCGACCGTACAAAAAGAATTGAATAAACTCCTAAGTGCTAAAATATTTTTTCCTATTAGACACACTCAATGGGTATCCAACCTCGTCCCAGTGCGGAAGAAAAATGGGGAAATTCGACTTTTTGTCGATTTCCGAAACCTCAACAAAGCGTTTGACAAAGATAATTATCCTGTCCCTCCCATGGAACAGATTCTTCAACAAGTATCTGGTTCCGAGAGGCTATCCTTGCTAGATGGTTTCTCTGGATACAACCAAGTCTTGATGTCTCTGCCAGACCAATTAAAAACTACCTTCCGTACCCCATGGGGCACTTATGCTTATCACAAAATGCCCTTTGGATTGATTAATGCTGGTGCTACCTTTCAGAGAGCAATGGACATTGCTTTTAGAGGCTTAATCAATCACTCTGTAGTAGTCTACTTAGATGATGTAACTGTTTATTCTAAAAACAAAGACGATCATCTAGCTCACTTACAAGCCGTTCTGCTACGATGTCGTAAATACGACATCTCCTTGAACCCCAAGAAGTCCATCTTTGCAGTAGAACAGGGTAAATTACTAGGATTCATTGTGTCTAGTGATGGAATGATTATTGACCCCGAGAGGACCTAAGTCATCGCTAAACTTCCCCCACCTACCTCCAAAAACTCCATGCAGTCTTTCCTAGGCCAGATTAATTTCGTGAGAAGATTTGTCCCCAGCTTCTCCGAAATGGTCAGGCCTCTCCAGAACCTGATTAAGAAAGACACCCAATATCGCTGGGGACCCACAGAAAACCAAACTTTCAATGCTATAAAGAAGGCCATAATAGACGCTCCGTCTCTCATGAGCCCTGATTTCTCTCAAGACTTTACACTCTATACTTTTGCCTCTGATCGTTCCTATGCCGCAGTCCTAACATAGAAGAATTCTGAGAGCAACGAAGTACCCATTGCCTTTATGAGCTCTGCTTTCAAAGGTGCTGAACTTAACTACCCACCGGTCGATCGGCAAGCCTACGCTATCTTCAAGGCGGTTAAGCATTTTCGGTCTTATCTTTTGAAGTCAAGGACGAAGGTCATTGTCCCTTACCCTGCCGTAAGGAACTTGTTAGTGCAAAAGGAGTTAGGAGAGAGAAGAGCCAACTGGGTCACCTCCTTACAGGAGTATGACTTAGAAATCACCCCAGCATAGATCGTGAGAGGCCAAGGGTTGTGTAATTTGGTAGTCGATTCAGATACCGAACAGCAAGAAGATAGTGATACGTCAAACCCAGAACAACGTGATCAAAGTTTGATTTGTTGCGCACAAAACCTAGTAAGTCCTTGGTACGACGATATTAGACACTGTCTTCAACATGGATCAGCACCCCGCCACCTTGACCCAGCCAAAAGAAGAGCGTTGAGACTAAAGTCCGCCTCCTTTCATTTAGTTAACCGTATACTGTTTCGTCAGAATTTCGGCGGCGTATTGGTGCGTTGTCTCGAAAAGGACGAAGCAGAAAAAGTCTTGCTTGAGTTGCATGCAGGAGAAGCTAGTGGTCACTTCGGTGGTGACACCCTTGCTCATAAGGTTTTAAGAGCCGGTTACTACTGGCTCATGCTTTTTAGGGACGCCCATGCCTTGTGCCGTAAATGTATCATTTGTCAGAAAGCATCAGGGCGATTGCAAAAACTAGCTTTCCCCTTGCAACCCGTTTCAGTCGATTCTCCTTTCCAGCAATGGGGCCTTGATATCATTGGTCCTATTAACCCTCCATCCTCACAAAAACACAAGTATATTGTGACAGCTACTAATTACTTTACCCGATGGTCTGAAGCCACTGCGCTAAGAACTGTTAACATAAGTCAGGTGATCACTTTTCTAAACTCGAATATCATCACCCGTTTTGGTATCCCTGATTGTCTAGTCTTTGATAACTCTTCATACTTTTCTTCTCTTGAGATGAGTGAGTTCACCTTAGAGAAGGGAATAAAGCTGAAGTATTCTGCTATTTATTACCCCCAGGGCAACGACTTAGCGGAATCAACAAACAAGAACTTGATCAAAATTATCAAGAGAACCGTGGCTGAAAATCACAAGAACTGGCACAATGCAATGCTTAATGCGCTATGGGTTGATAGGGTAACACCCAAAGCCGCTATAGGTAATTCCCCCTTTTTTCTCGTTTATGGCAGAGAAGCCATTCTGCCACCTCACATTCTTCTTCCTTCGCTCCAATTGTCACAAAAGGTTCAAGAAGAAGATTGTCCCCCTTTAGAAAGTTGTATTAATGCTTTGATGAAGTTAGAATAAGTAAGAACCCAAGCTAAGCGAAGGTTAGACCAACATCAACAACTGATTAAAAGCTGGTTCGATTCTAGTTCTGCTTCTGATAGGAATTTTGAAGTAGGCGATCTCGTCTTAAAGTGGGACAAACCACACGAAGGAAAGGGTGAGCACACCAAGTTTCAAAATTTGTGGCTTGGGCCATTTTTTATTGCTGAAAAGTTTGGTCCTAGTTCCTTTCAATTGCAGAATCTTGAAGGGCAGCTTGACACCTATCCGGTGAACGGCCAAGCCCTGAAAAGATAATTTGCTTGATTTCTACCCTTGTATATTATGTAAATATTTCCTTTTGTTTTTATTTTTGCCTTTATTTTCGTTTTTGGTTCTGATTTGAATGATCAGTTTTTGTGTTTTTTGAAAAATATGCATAATTGTGCGTTGAGCCATTCAGACAAAGACCATGGGAAAATTTCTTCGCTGAAATAACTTCTAAAATATTGTGCGAACATCAGTGATATATTTCTAAAAATGATATTTATGTTGAAAAATTTGTTGTTTGAAAGAAGTTACTAATTTCAATCTCTGAGTGAAGTTTGTCATGATCATCTTTATCTTTTTACGCTGTCCCTTTTCTGTAAAGGAATGACTCAAAAAGGATGTCTCCCTTTCATAGTAAGTTGTTTTAGAAATAAAACATTTCTGAAGCTGGATAAAGGACAGTATCAAAAATTTCTGATGAGGTCTGAAAAAATATGATAAAATACCAAGATTTTTCAGCGTCACCTCGCTCAGCTATATACAAAATAAAAACAAAATAAAAATGTTAATAAGAGCTGTGGGAAGTGTTTGTAAACCTGCTGGGATACTGAATAGGTCCGCTGGCAGTGGGTAAATGCAAGCATGACGCCAAGACAACTTCGCCGGGGTACTGAATAGGCCTGCTGGCAGCGAAGCAATGTCGGGTACAAGAAAATCTGTAAAAATTATAAGAAACCTCTTTTAAAAGTCCTTCATTCTGATCTAGAACTTCTTGACAAGATACATACGTCTGAGTGGGTTAAATGGAAACCCTGTCGAGGCTATGGATGCCTGCTGGCAGCAGTGGCCATGCCAACAGTATTGAAGATTTTATCATAAAAATCATGACTTGTTGATCTTAAGACTGTTATTAGTTTGCGTCTTTTAAAACATCGCTGGAAAAGATAGTAAATGATGATGTTTGTATGATTTTCTGGTTGTTGTTTTTGAGTTGAATTTTTCTCTACTGTCCTAATCTGAATTCTTTTCTATGGACAGAGATAACTGCTTCTCCCAGTGTGTCGCCATTGTTGGTAGCCAATTCAATTTTTTCAATTGCCCTAAAAGCTGCCTACACCTATGATTTCTGAACTTCAAATTACCATCGCCTTTTGCAAATAGATAATATTTCCATCTCTTGCGACACTTGCAATTTACTCTCAATTTAGTTTTCACGACTGAAAGTGTGAAAACTCCTCCAACATTATTTGAACTATCGTGATCTTTTATTGATGCTTTGAGTGGCATTTTATGTTGGTTTTTTAAGTGGCTGAAATGATTTCTTGAACTATGTCCATTTGCCTATTGCACAACTTGATTTTTATTTTTGATAAGGCATTGAGCATGCAAATTTATGAGTTATACTTGATTATATAGGGTTCATGGTTGATTTTGATTTTTATATGGTGTAACCCTTATTATTATAAGCTCTTGGCTTATCGATTTTATCTATTGTCACCATGTTTTAAAAAAACTTTTGATCAAAACGATTTGATTATGGAACAAGTGCATGGGTCGCATATGAGTCTGATTTCATATTGAATGGCAATGTTTAATTATACTATGGCACATTGATATAATTTATGGTTTTGGTTTTACATTAATTAATGGCACATTGATATAATTATCCACCGCTCAAATTTTTGGGTTGGCCGATTAGTATGGTTTAAACGATATTATGATATATGGAACAACACTGTACTGTGCCATTACTATGCTGCATGGCGGTGATAATCCCACCACCTTCGCACGCATACATTAATTTGCCTCCCCTTTGAGCGCTTGTAGCTGTTAGCCATAACGATTTTTGCTCCTGTGTATTGTTGTGTTTAATCCAAACCCTACCATGCGCCCGCACCATGGCTCCAATTGTAAGGGACGAACCCAATGGTAGCCAGGCATTGTTGATGTTCGATGGCGCTTACAGCGACCTGGAGGAATTCGGATGGCTCCCGTTCATACGAAAGTTTGATGGCTATAACCCTAGCGTGGCTCGACAATTTTCATTAACCTTTGATGGCTGCCGAGCCAAGGTTGGGGATGTGCAATTAGAAATTGATGAGCAATTTCTCAGTTTAGCTACCGGTCTGCCTGCTATCAGACAGAGGTGGTCAAAAAATTGCAAAGTGGAAGATGTCTCGTGGACATTACTCTTCCAGTCACGAAGGGTGAGTTCCTGTGACAAGGGTTTGCCCACAAATCTGCTCAAGCAATGCCGGCACGACTTGCTGATGGTAACCAAGCAGTTCATTACCTACGAGGGCCGATATGGTTTCGTTTTCTTGTACCACCTTCGACTACTTATGGTTTTCATGGGCTATGAGCTTAATATGCCTTACTACTTTCATAGGAGTCTGTTTAAAATGTCTAAAAGGTACAAACGAAACCAGTTCGATAACAGCCTATTTCATTTTGGGTTAATTAAAATGCTTATGGTTTGTAAGTTGGGGTTACACCGAGACTGTTGGGAGGATTTTCTTAAATGCAATAATTTTGGTGACTCAAGCCCACCACAGGTTGACAAACCTGTGGTGAGCGAGAGCAAGTCAGTACCCCCTGTGCCTTACAATGCTCTGTTACCTAAACCCCTACCCAATTCACCTATTGACCTACCCGATTCTGTGACCGATCATGTTGAAATTGTTAAACCCGTGGCTAAAAGGCCTAAAGCCAAACCCACTGCCAATTCTAAAGGCAAAAAGAACGCCCGGTTAATCTCTTGCATGGCAAGAAATAAACCGAAAGCACCTGTCAACCCTGACCCGATTATGGTGAGCGAAGATTCTGACTCAGAGGTTGAACGTTACCTGGCAAGTGAATTTCCCTATTCTGAAGGTATGTGTGATAAACCCACATATGATTTTGTGAAGAACCTACCACCTTGCTTGCAAAGTGACCCTAATTATCCAGGCATCAAAATGCCTTGTGAAACCCCTGGTGACTCATCGAAACCCTCTCCTGCCCTAGCCGAACCAGCTGCTCCACCATGTGATCAGTGTGGCTCATGGTTAGAAAGGTATTACTTTGATGTGCCAATGCTACAGTCCAGAATTCATGCTCTAGAGGATCAAGTTGCAAGGCTCACCAGTCAAAAGGCGAAGATGCCATCCACTGATAAGAAGCAGCGAACCACAGGTTCGATTTTGTTTAAGAACGCGGAGTCGGCTACAGTAGTCATCAAATCAAAATTGGCGTAGCTCGAACAGCCTCACTGGTATGACTTTCACTTGTTTATATGACATACTCATAAACTCTGTCTACAGCATGGATTTTCTTTGACACATAAGCATGCATTATTGTATATAATTTTGTTTTGATAAATCAAATTTCGTTTCCCGGATTAGTTTTGATTGGATTTGGCTTTGATTCGATTGATCGTGGGATAGATTTGATTGTTTTAATTTGGCTTCAATCGAATACTCTGTTGATAATCGAAGTTGTTAATATTTTCTAAACATAGGCTGTTTTGGTATTCCAATTTTGAACACAGTCATTATCTCATTTCGAATTGGTTATATTCTATACGATATGGTTGGCGATAATGGCTAACTGTTATGATGTCTTGTTCGACCAATTCAAATATTATTCTGATTATGCATAACCAAATTGTGAATAGATATGAATCGTAGCTGTTATACTCAACCAATTGATTCGCATTGTTTGACCGTGTTATCAGATTGCAACAAATATATGGTTTGAATTCGATTTGAGGAACGAAATTGACTGTATCCAGTCTCACGATTTGTTTCCATAATTAAACTCAGCCGTATGCGTTTTGATTATTTACCCAGTTTATATTATGGATTCGTTTGATTCTATCACACTCCTGTCTGTTGACTGTGTGGTGATCAATCACGAAATTCGTTGGGTCGATACAGATTGAGTATGATTTCATTTGAATACAATCAAAACAGTTTACCTATCTTTGCACTTGATTGAATGATATGAATCTGTTGCTATGGCTATAACGAGTCAATGATGGTTGTGATTGCTATTTGATCCTATCTGTTGACTGAGTAATACTCAGCGATCGAAGTCTATGGTAAAGTTTAGTGGATGTTGTTATGCATGTTTCATTTTGACTATAATCGTAACAGTTTGGTATTTGATTAAAACAATATGAATTTTGTGCACAGCCATAACCAATCGATTATGATTGTGTTTGATTATAATTATATCAATTTGTATTACATCGTATCTTATACGATACGATTTACTTGTAATTTCATTTGGATATGAAACAGTGTGGTTATTATTTGACCCGATTCTATGGCAACTAAAAAATAGAGCATTCTTATCCTTTTTTGATTCCATCCTTTTCGATTTGGTTTGATTTGAATGATTAGTAATTCGATTTTAATGTTCTTTAAAAGAAAATTAAATTAGATTGTTTAAAAAAAAAAGATTTTGTTTGATTTCTATCTGGTCCTGTATGCTATTTTAGACTAGCTACATAATCAGATGATTCTGTAGCTAAGTCTATAGGATCAAATTTTTATTATTTTGTTATTGAAATATCTTTCTAATTTGATATTTGTGTTCTATTGCAGGTAAATTCAAAATTGCAGTTGAGTTTATGAGCAGTTAGGGGATATTTCAAAGATTTCTCTTGCATTTTGATTTCCTAGTTTAGTTGATTTTGGGATATCTCCCAGATTATGTAAAACATTTTGATATTATCCACAGGGAGGTTTTACCCTGTGGAGAAACTTATATATACTTATGATTTTTGTAATAAGTGATCATCCTCATTTGTGGGAGAACAAGGATATGGAGTTATAATACAGATTGAAGCAGAATTTGGTGTTTTGTCACAACTTTAGCTTCTCATTATATCAACATCTTGTTTCATGTTGTGTATATCATTTTGAATATGATTTATGACTACTTTAGCTATCTTGATCATGTCCAAATGATATAATTTTAACTATAGTAATCCATATCTGGTTTCTTCCAAGTGTATAAAAGATATAACAATTGTTTAATTCAGTTTGTGAATGATAGGTTTATCTTCTTCATGAATTGAGTTGTTAAATATAATTTTTTGCATAACAGGTTTCCCTTATTGCAGAAATTTATGATCATAAGATTGTTATGATCTTTTATATCTTGTTTGTCCTGTAAATAACTCAAAGAAGCAGCGCAACTGATCGTTTACGAAAATCTTTGGGATTAACCGGTGCGAGTTTACTTCCTCTGACCAGCTTCGAAGTCATCTTACGCAGTATAAACTAGGAGCACTTCCATGTTAGCTAGTCTGTTGCTTGTTGTTTTTATTAGTAGTTTAGTTCAGATATTAGTTTAAGTTAGAATTAGTATATTAGATCGTTTAATTTCAGTAGTTTTATCTTTTATTCATAAAATATAAAAAATCAAAAAGATCTCTGGCTGTCTTAGGACAGAAAACATATGAGTTTTACAGGTTTTATGTAAATCTGCCAAGTGTGTATATTGTAAATTTGTGAATAAATTGTATTATAACTAGTAGCTAGACGATTAATTAATAGAGTTAGTGTAATAGTAATTAGTGGAATAGTTAGTGTAATTTGTATTTAGTTTTAGTTTCATTTAGTAGTTTGTTTTAATTAGATTAGTTTTATTTAGTTTTAGTTTGTCTTTATTAGTTTTAATTAGTTTTAGTTTGTTTTATTTGTTTTAGATAGACTAGTTAGTTTAGGTTAGTTTTCTCTTTGGTTTCCCTAGGACTTTAGAGCGGCCAACGGAGCCATTAAACCCGTCAGGGTGGTTCATTCCAAATGGCTTGGGTTATTTAGACAACCCCGGACCGGTTCCACTCTCCCAGTTGACGGACGGTCAATTTCGCCCGTCAACAAGGGATTAAGGAAATTGATCCTTCTAAAGGCAAAGGATAGGTGTACATCATTAACAGTCATAGGGGTGATGAAAATAATGTGTAACAGTAAGCCCCCAAAAGTATGAAGTTAGAACAAAATGATAGCTGAAATACTTTTTCGAGTGTGTGTTGGAAACAAGGAACACATTGGTCGGAAACTTGCCAACAAATAAGGAAATATAGTACAATAATATATCATCACTAAGGTAGGCATTCCCATACTCAGAATACGAATGACTCAAAGAATAAATGCCGACACGCAGAAATCCATGTCAAGTAAGACAGGTCATGGCCACCAAACATACATTGTGGATCCATGCCATTATGACTCAAATATGAACATAGCCACCAAAAATACACTGTGGATCTATGTGTTAAATGCTCAAATTTGAACATAGCCACGAGACATAAACTATGGATATATGCAATAGTGAAATCTGTATATACTCCAATGCAACCTAAATCTATCAGAAAAGATCTAGGTTCTTCATATCCACCATTCTATAGTACGAAGCTAACCATGTGAATACATGTGCCGAAGTTGAACATGGTAGAAACCACTTGATTACCGGTCATTAGTGTATACTATTAACAAGTGTGAGGGAAATCACCATTAATGTTAATGACTCCCAAGTTACACTAGTACAATCCACCGAGTGCAAATTTGTGAGATGAAGTTGAACACTCAGTGAAATCTCCCAATCAGGGGTCAATAATGAAAACCCACTGTCAAAAGCGAGGAAACCTACCATTGAGGCATGTAAGTTCCAAGGTACCAATTAGTTTCTAAGTCTAATTTATGGATAATGAGTTGAAGTCGACAGGAAAAGACTCATCAAAGGAGGGTCTTAATGTATCCCCCATCAATGACATGAAACAGGTAAAAATATTTGAATTAGATCAGAGTAACAAGTGATTCACGATTGACTCAGGGATGGATGACGTAATAGAAGGCTTAAGGACTACAGAAATTGTCAATGCAATAGAAGGATTTTTGAGTTGAATTTCTCTTTGAACATATTGACGACATGACAACTGTCTTGGAAACACTGACTCAACAACAGGGATCACAGACCAATTTGTAATATTATAAAGGATTATGATCAAGAGGCAAGCGGACTTTCCAACCTAGAAACAAAGTGAGTGAAAGGGTGTCATGTTCAAAAGTGACTCTTCCATAGAATACAGGTTTAGATACATTTCTTTCCCAATTCCCCCCCAACATTTCTGATGAGTGCCTCTTTATTTTTACACAAGCTTGAGGAGGAAAACATATGCTTGAACTGTAAGCTCATCCTTCGGATGAGTCCCTTAGAGTATGTTTAACGAACCCTAGGAAGGAGTGGTTCGGTCCCATATGGGCCTTTCGATGTTTTTTTTACGAGTTCAAAGAAAACAAAATCAGTGGTCTTTTCATGTTTATGGAGTCTGAAAAGAAATTAAAGAGGACTCCATAACTTCTTATAATCATGCTTGATTAGAGTGTTCCTTTTTCGTAAAGTACTCCGATGAGACCGAAAAAGAGATAAACTACCGCTCAAAAGATATTTTCTTCAAATACTTTAACGAGCGTGAAAAGAACAAGATCGCTCAACAATCTTTTCATATTTAGAGAGTCTAAAAAGAGATTAAAGGGAACTCCAGGGGGTTCATTTTTCATATGACCTTTACGAGTCCGAAAAAGTGATAAAATTTTACTCGATTACATTCTCATTGATTTACGAGCACGAGAAAGAACAAAGACTAAGCTCTAGATTGTTTTCATTTTTACGCAAGCTTAAAACAAAAAAAAAAAAACTATGCTTGGGATAGACTTTATTTTTTACACAAGCTTAAAACTAAACAAAACTATGCTTGGACCTGGTTTCATTTTGACACAAGTTTGAACCAAAGGAAACTATGCTTGAGGTAGGTGGTTTCATTTTTACACAAGCTTCAACCAAATAAAACTATGCTTGTGACTTCCCAACGCATTATCCAGGGATGGTTGGTACTTTTCCCCTATCTTAAGAAGCTAGCAACTTAACTTCAACATGAAGTATAGAGGCTGTAAGCATTGCCCCCCAAGATTTGTTTCATCCAACAACACATGTAGACGAAATGAAGATTCAAATACTATACGTAACAAAGTACTTGACTCAATAGAAGAGTGGGAAATATATTTCATTTTTTAACAAGATTGCCACAGAGAAGAAAAACTATGCTCGAGAATCCAGGTTCAATCCATAGACCTTTGTTTCATTTTTTAACGATCTTGACGCATAAACATGAAGTATGCTCGAGACGAGCTGTTTTATTTTTTAACGAGCTTGACACAGGAGAAGAACTATGATCGTAACCTTTGTTTCATTTTTTAACGAGGTTTCCACAGAGATGCAAAAACTATCCTCGTAAGTTCTATTTCATTTTTTAACGAGGTTTTTGCAGAGGCACAAAATTATCCTCGTAGTTGGTTTCATTTTTTAACAAGATTGAAATAAAAAAACCATGCTCAAAGATCCTCTTCTTTATCATGGCTTACAAGAGGACAATTCTCTAGAAGGACACCATGTGAAGGGATAAAACTCGGTCATGGATTCCAAGAGATCTTCACTTGACGGAAGGAACGCATGTCGAGGGACACAATAGGTGTAACGAGGTCAGGCTCTAATATCCCTATCAAAGATATGACCATGTCAACTACCGGATCTAAGTCATAATAGACTGAGCTTACAGTGAGAGGCTCATCTTCATTGGCAGCTGAAGGCATGGGATACAAAGCCACATAATTGACCTATTGCAGGAGAGATATCGTCTATGTATATGAACCGTTTAGGGAGGTCATTGAGTTGATGGTCAAGTGAAGGCCAACAAACGAAATTTGATCAATAATCACAATTTTTCCATCATGAGGGAAACATATCACATGAAAAAGAGTGGACATGATAGCTTTCATGGCATAGAAATAATCTTTCCCAAGGAGTAAATCGAAATCCAAGGGGTCTTGGACTACCATAACATCAATAAAGATAATTTTCCCTCCCAAAGTTACGAGAAACTGAGGAAGGATACCTAAAGGGTGACTAGTTCTTTTGTTGAAAGCTAACAGATTCCGGGTAACTGACACAAGCTGAGGACAACCCAAAGCTTTCCAATCAATAGAGGACAAAATTCTAACAGACACACCTTCATCTATCAACATTTGAGGAACATCCCGACCACAAACCTATATTGTAATCTTGAAAGGAATGTGAGAGGGAAGACGAGGTCCAGTTAGTGCACCCCAATAAAAAAGGATGGCCTCATTACTTGGAGGGGGTTCCATGGGAGAAGGAGGAATGCCCCCTAGCATGGTAGATTCTGTATCAACGAGAAAAACGTGGGAAATATTAGGTTTACTCTCTAGTGGGAGGGTAGGATTGACCGATGACGAGATCATACCAACCACTTGGGTTTCATTCTCCAAGTGGAGAATGGGGTCGACGGATGGAAACAAATCTACCTCTTGGGTTTCACTCTCTAACAGGAGAGTAGGATCAACCGAGGATGGGATCAGATTGATCACTTTGTCAACTGGTTTAACTAAGGAAGTGACCATATTGACTACCTGATCAACTAGACTGACCAACGAAGGGACCAGAGTGATCATTCCATCAACTACAGGAGGGTTGAGAGTAAGCCTGCGGTAATTAGTCAGAAGTTGAGGCTAGGAAATAGTCATGTCTTCCATTAATTTCTAGGCTTCATTCATACAAGGGAAAATGTGATTTTGATGACTCCCTCCGCATAACCTACACAGGAAATTGACTCTACTTTTCTTCTTCCCAACAATATCATAACTAGTTGACGAGAGGTCATCAACATGTTGTTCAGAGGTTGACGACATGGGTTGGCGAGGGTGCATAGACCATGATTCTATAACCTTGGATAGACCAGGGAAATACTTAAGAAGATGGCTACCCTTACAAAGCCTGCAAGGTTACTTGGGCTTATGGGTTGTTTGGGTGATCTTGGCATCATCAACACTCCCAGTACGATTAACAATAATTGGTTATTTTCTAACATGTATGGCAGTGGTTGGAATTTTGGACCCTTTATTATTTTTATTCTTCTTAATCTACATTTTATTCTTCTTCTTATCCACGGGGTTACTAGCTTCGGGGCTTTCACTCGGCGAAGAAGATGAAACAGAAGAAGACCATGCAAGTGAAGAAGGCGAAGAAGATCTTACTAGTGAAGAAGGTGAAGGATCAACATGAGGTTGATGTTATTGGTGGGAAGTGCTTACAACCGAAGCACTTGCTGCATTCAGTATTACCAAAGTGGAAAACAACCATACCTATAACCAAATTGTGAGACCTCGAAGGTTCAAAGTAGCAATGTAAGGAGGACCAACGTTTCCGTAAGAAAAGAAAACAAAAGGTTTCCATGGAGCAAGGGTTACTTCGTTGGTCGTTCTGGGTACAGATTCCATAAATATGGATCCAACCTAAGGCCTGTAAAGGAAAACAAACAACACGCGCTAAAAATCTAGGAAGCAAGCAAGCAAACAAAACCTTCTCACAATGAATGCACTAGTTGGTGATGAAATCCACGGGAACAATGTAAGAAGGGGCTGAGATAGAGTGGCTGGAAAAGTTACGTTGATGACCTGCTTAATGGACTTACGCCTTGGTGCAAGCTTCCACATAATAAATGTGGATTTACCCTACAAGGAGCCTGATTGATTTTGGCCAACGTCGATTCTAGGTACAACAAAGACTTTCCCCTTCACTGTCACCTTGTGTATTAACCCTAAATAAATGCCACTAAGGTTACCAAATACAACAATGATTCCCGGGGAAACATTCGATAGTCCAATATACACATAAGGGTAGGGTAACTGAGCCTGAAATTGACTTGAGAAGGCCGCCATAGGGTTTTTTTCTCAAGTGATCCCCAATAATACATGAAATCACTACACTAGGACCAAGAAAGCAGGGTTAGTAACTCTGTTGGACTTAATGTGATCTCCTGATTGACCCTTGTGTGAGAAGGGATTCCCAGGAAAAAATGTAATAAGTGGATTTTAGCGCTCCCTAACTCAATATTCTATGTTTGTTTACAACTTTGGAAAGTTATCTTTCACACCTATTCCAAAGCCCTACACCTTAAGCTAATGTAGGTTTGCTACCAGAAAATATAAAAATGCCTAATCAATTTTTATAAGCACTTTATTTTAAGGATGTTGTTTACTCAAGGGTGCAAAAGTAAAACTTATGATGTGTGACTCGACTCTAAAACAATGAAAAACGCTGAAATGCAAAACTTTTTATTTTCAATGAATCCTACTTATGGGATGGAGAAGAGGTTCAACTTTCGTTTAACAAATAACACCCAATTCCCAAATGCCTAAATGAAATATTTCTTTCATGAAAGATACAAAAGAAATGCTAACTTGCTACACAAATGTAAGAATCATCCCCCAACTAATGCAAATCAAACATTAACACTTTTATGTCGAAAAGAAAAATAAAAGCAATAGCAAATCATTTCGAAACAAAAGAAACCCAAACTCATATTTTTCTTTTAAAACGAACTATTCATAAAAAGAAGTGTTCTTTCATTAAATAATTCTAAAGAAAAACAATTCTTCATAATTGAAAGACACTCAAAGAAAGAGATCTCAAATATTTTAGAAGAAAACATGCTAAAACAAAGAAAAAAATGGCTAAAAGCATATTCAAAGATGTCAAGTAGATTGTAATCAGACCCAACAAATCACCCCAAAACCAAATCTAAGATCTAGGCAAGGAAAAACCATCAAAAATTATTTTTTCAAGAGATTGTCGCAAGCTATAATCCAACACAGTGCGACAATCCAGATATACACATGCCAAAGAACATTACAGTGTGACGATGTTTCACTGTGTCTCAAGGTAGGGTGCGTTGAACACCTAAAAAATGGAAAAATAAAAAAATGATAAAGTTTTTTCTGTGAATTCAACAGTCAATGAGTCATACTGGATCTCCTAGTGAATTTGAAAATCAGAAACTCAAGTAGATAAGCAAGGAAAAATACTACTAGGAAAACAATTTGTCCCCAGTATGGTCGCCAATTTTGTTATCGGACAAATCGGTAAGAGCGGACACAAATTGATCTCCCTAGTTCCACTCTGAAACTAGAACAAAACAAACAATACACTGAACTTTCCTTCGATTTCAATTATCAAATAAGAAAAGGATCCAAAACATACCTTTTAAATTTTGTAGACTTGATCTCACCAATGTGATCCTATCTCCATCATAAGGCTTATGGAGAAGTATCTGCAAAGAAACACAAGCCAATGAAGACAAGAATAACATAGTCTATTCGATATGAAACTATGTACGTGATCAAGGAATCATACAATATGGAAAAATAACGTTCATATAGGAAAGAAAAAGTATATATGTATTAAAGAATGTGGAATAAAGATACAACCAGATGCCTTCATGTTGTCGGGTTCCTTCCAATAGTTCCTTGCTTCCCACACACTTTTGATCCAACGAGTTCTGAGACTGCAAGTTTGAAGATACTAACAATCTATCTTGACAAAGTGAATCTCAAAGCCAACATAGGCCCAAACACTCCATATGAATTAGCTATAGTTGAAGCCAATCCAAACTCTATACCAAAAGTTATTCTCTAAGCTCACACCAAAATCTATTCTAAAAGCTCACACAAAAAAGCTAACATTCCCCATGAGAACTCCCCTCCTTTTAAAAGATGAAAAGGATAGGGTGAGGAGATTAGGATGGTCCCATGATATTAGAGATGGGATCAGATCCAAACCGATCGGAGGCCACCTCACCCTTGAAGCTTCTATTCTAGAAGTGTCGAGAAGCTTCTTGTTTTCCTTCGTACGGACAATCGTTGCACCCTTAACATTGAGAAAATTGTGACAATGTCACAGGCCACTGTGGTGCAACCTGCATCAATCCAAAATCTCCACACCTTTAACACTGAGAAAGGTGCGATAATAATTCTTTACGAATTTTTTACAAAGGAAAAGACAATTTCATCTCTCTGGGAAAGTTCATCTTTATTCTTCTTCAGGGATTAAAGCAATCGATCCTTCTAAAGGCAAAGGATAGGTGTACATCATTAACGGTCATAGGGGTGACAAAGTAATGTGTAACACCCTCCTCTTCCTTTCACGATTGTGATTTAAGAATTATCATTCACTGGTGGGGTGATCTAACAACTGATGTAGCTTACCCTGTGATCATGATAATATTTTTCCTCCATAATTCAGTAGGATCATCGATCCTTCTCATGATCGATGATCAATGGAATAATCATTCCCGATCTCGATTTGAATGTAGAATTATACTAGGATTCCTCTCCAGATTTCTTCTTCTCGTCCTGCAACATGAGCCCTATACCTGAACTACTCAATCTTAACTGTATGTAGAGACATACACTTCTTCCTCACATAGGTATACAATACACAGATAAACAAAGATAATTACAAGGGCTTCCAAAATACTCAAAATAAAGTATTTTCCTTTTCTTTCATATACTTATGTTTACATACAATTACACAGGCTCACAGGCCTTCCTTACCACTTTTGATGCGGGTCCAAGCCAGACAGAACCCACAAAATTCCTTCCTAATCCATTTTCTTTCACTAGTACATATTGGAAAAATTGTGACCTTCTATTTGCGACATTATGGAAAAAATTGTCCATACTGTCGAAAAATAGAGGAAATTTAAATTTTTTTTCTCTACATTTCCTGATAACGTCGCTCTTGCGACGTACTACTAAAATTGTTGTTGTTGCGACGAAGTTTGGAGGACGTCTCTCTTGCGACGATGTAAAATTTTTGTCTCTCTTGCGATGTTGGTGAAATATCCATCACACTTGCGACGTTGTGGACACTAGGGTTTCCCCACCCCAATAGTCACCTAGTATTTGACCAAGTCAACTTTGACTTCATCAACTATCGTCAGAATTGTGACGTTATAAAATCTATAAATATGTTTCATTTTACAGATGTTGCGACAAGTTTTCTATAATAACGACAGTTCAAAAAGGGTATAAGTCGATCTTCTTGGAGAACAAAAAACATGTATTTTTTCAGTCTATGTCTATGGGGAAGAATGTCAGAAAACATTAGAGGTGGGAAAAAAATTAAAGAGGGTGAAAAGGGTGATGGTAAATGTTATTTCCCTTGCAAAAATTGTTGTACTAGATGTCCCAAAAGAGTTTTAATAACAACAGCTAAAAAACATTGTAGAAAATATGGGCACATGGACGAGGGACCAAATGAATATCGTCCCATGGTAATTA
>ML792777.1:23393-40850 GCA_009831015.1 Picea engelmannii | reverse complement strand
GGTCTTTATCATTGATCTTAGTACATGTAAAGAAAGATTGCATCTTATTTAGAATTGCAGAACTAAATTGAAAATTGCATTTTGAAAAGCATATCATTTATTGGGAATTGAAGTTAGTACTTTGCATTGTGTTCATATTCATTATTTTACTTGTTGATTCATAGAATCATTAGTTTCACGACCGCACCTTTTTGAGTAAGCAAGGCCACTAAAAGTAACGCTTATAATTTAAAATTGATTAGTAATGATTTTATTTTCTAGGGTGCACAAACTAGCTTAGGATTTAGAGCCTTGGAATTGGATTTTGTGAGTAAACTTCTCCAAGGCTATTAAATCAACATATGTGTCTGACTAAGGGAGTGGAGAAATCCATTGTATAATCGGTAATATCAGGAGGCTCCTCTTACACCGGAGTTAAGCACGAGGTCGCGTGAGGTTGGTTGAAGGGATATCCCCCCGATACCTTCTTAGAGTCAGATATATTTCTGGGGATCTATTCATATATCAGGATCTTTCTAGTACCTTTACCTCTGTGAGAGGTAGTGCTTTCAAGGTTTCAGGCTTTGTTACCTTGCCCATATGGTGGACCTGACTTACGACTGTTCGCATGCACATCAATTATATCGTGGTTGCTTAGTTGCTTGACTTAGGTACCACATAGGTTAATTGCAGGGGTTATTCTACAAGTACCTTGGGTCAGATAAGGGTTGGACAACACACATCCTTTATGGAGGATTACCTCTCTGGGGAGATCTAACAGACTGGTTTTTAATCCCACGAGGGCCCTTATAACTAATTCTTTTACCTCCAATATTTAGCAGAAGAGTCTCAAGCCCCTCTTGGGCGAGGCATAACTACTTTAGAGAGGGAGGCCCTTTTCAGTAGAGAATAATTTATTGGAGTTGTTTGATCTTGGAGAAAACCTCCCTTTATCCAACGGAGCAATAACAAAGTCAATGTTGACTTCGTTGTTGCTACTTCAAATCAAGGGAGAAAGTTTGATCAAATACTAGACGCATGGCTCCAATAAATTATTCTCAAAACCAAGAGGAGCTCGTTCAGGTATGTTCACACAGTCTCGTAAAAATGCATCTTAGAGTAAATAATGCGCTACAAATATGACTTGTATTGATTTTTTAGATATTCATGGAGGTTGAATGATTTTGGCAGGTACTTTAAGATCTTTCTTCATCGATTGAAGGAAGCTCAAGACACACAGAGGGTCATACAGTTGAAAAGAAACATGTGGGGTCAACCATTCCAACTGTACTTTCGACCAGTTCATCAGATCAGGTGTGATTTCTCCTTTCAGCATAGTTTATATAGCCATCAATTCTAGTTATCTTTAATGTATTATGAATTGTTATGTGATTATTTATTAATCCAGGGTTTACTATGTGATAATTTATTGAGATATATCATATGTTTAATACTTTTCATGTTCTCCCCTTGCATCTAGTAATGGTAGATACGAGTCCATTTATATTGAGTGAAAGAAACCTTCACTTCATGTAGGGATTGATGAAGTGTTATTTCATGCATCTATTGCTAGGGGTCCTCCTAGAATAAGGCCAAATGAAACGAGAAATTTTTTCATAAATAGTGGTGTTGTACTATGCCTCCTTTTTTCAAGGAATTGTTCCAGATCATGGAGCATGTACTGTCCATCCATCCTAAATATACTTGCATGTTGATCATGAAAACCCAGAAAGTGCTTCAATGATACAATTTTCCTTCTTTACGCAATGATACAATTTTCCTACTTTGGTACAAAATGGAAGCTAAGTAGTATGGCTATCTATCTCAATTAGAATAACATGGTTAGAGAATATCCTCTCTTTAGTGCAAGACTCAAAATAACCATCATAAACTAGAGGACAACTTAGGTCAAAGGGAGTGAGTTTTTGGGTTATCGTGGGATTGCAAAAATTAGAGCTTCCACCGAAACAATCTTAAGCTAAAAAACACTTTCCTTAAAATCGTTCTTATATAAAAAGGTATCAATATGTATTGAATTAGCTAATGAGAAGTGTGAACCAGTCTTTAGCAAACTATCTTTTGGGGGAACCCAAAGTTGATTAGATCCATCATTGGGAACTTTAGGCATCTTCTCACTTTCTTATGGGAAGCAAATGTCATCCAAATGGTAGGTTCCTAAGGGATCATCATAAATAAAATCACGATGACCAATGGCATAAGAGTACAAAACTTTTTTTGGACTACCAAGAGTAATTACCTAAGAGTATTTATCATATTTAGGATAAGGTTGATTATAGAACTATGATACCTTATGGTTATATTTGTTAGCAAGGAGATCACGATTAGGTTTCCGATTTTCAGGCTCATATTCGTTAGACAAAATTAGGCTTCCAAATCGATCATGCTCGAAAAAATTATCTGTCATATCATCATACTGAAATTTTCCAGTGTTTACATCAAGATCTAGATTTATCTTTATATGGTGGAATATTTTTGTATTTGAAATACTATCGAGAAGAGAATTTTGTGAGTTATTTCCATCATTGAATGTTTGGACTTTTTTCTAGCCAAAGAGAGAGGTTTTAAAGGAATGTGTCTAAAGTTGGACTATTACAAGGTCTATGACAAGTTGGAGTGGAAATTCATTCTCCACATGCTTGAGTGGCTAGGATTTGGGTCAAAGTTCATATATTATGTCAATATTCTCTTTTCCAATGTTTTGGTTATTGTGTGTGTTAATAGATCCCTTGCTTATCTTATTCCTCTTAGCATATCAATGACACAGGGCTACCCTATAGCCTCTAATTTATATGTTCTCACATATGATGTCTTGGGTTATCTATTAGAAAAGGTATTTTACCAAGGTAAAGTTACTGGCCTTCCCCAATAATATTTAATCAACTCCCACTATGCTTATCAACACCTTTTGTAAAGATTCTAAAGAGATAATACAAGAGGATAAAACATATATGATACTTATTGGATTAGATGATCACCTAGGGTGGATTCCTTCCCAATGGCAATGGGTTCAAATGGGGGGAAATCACCAAGTATCTTTGTATTCTATTTAGCATTGACATGACTCGAAATCAAATGTGAAATTGGGTTATTAATAAGCTTACAATCAAACTTGAATACTAGAATAGTCAGGATAGTTGAGCATGTTTTTGAGTAGGTAGCTTATATAAAGATCTTCTAAAGTCACATCACATGTAGTAGGTCAGGTGGTTCCCCATACTTATAGATTAATTGCAACATTTAGAGCAAGTATGGGATGTTGAAGACTCCTAAAGGGTATGGCCAAATTCATGTCTTTGCATTTCTTGAAAGTCACACACACACACACACACACATATGTGGATTTGATCATATTTTTTAATAACCTTTATGGTTATGGAAATATGGTTTGAATTTGAGGCAAGTCAAAGAAGATTCTATTTTTAGAAAATTCTATTTTTGGAAGATGTTTTAGAAATTTGGTCAAAATTATAGGAGGATAGCATTTTTGAGGACCCAATATTGATAATTGTTCATGGTAATTTCAGCTCAATCCAAGACCATGAAAATTTGGTTTATTTTTAGTAGGATTTTTTAGCAGGGTGTTTATTTTGTTGGATACCCAGTATGGCATACAAAAGTAGTGTTAAATTTCAAGCCATTCCAAGGTGTTTAAATTTTCAGGGTCCAAATCCATTTTTGTAGCTTCTAGAGGGTGCTTGGTGGGGTCCCATATAAGGTTTACTTGCTATATTTTCCTATGACTTTGACCAAGGGAACACTACTCTAGGAAGCCTCCTCACACCTTCTTGAGACCATTATTATTTCTATTCTTATCCTATACCAACTCACCCTACTTGAGAAAACCTTGTTAATTCTACTTATGGTTGACTTTGATGGAATTTTCTATTTAGGATTGATGTTATTTCCTTGACGAGCCTTCCCATTTATGTGAATGATCCTAACACTTTCTATTTCTAGTGTAGGGAGGGTGCTCCTTACTTGAAGGAGGTTTTCCCCATATTTAGGACACCTTGCATATTTTTACTTATAGTACCTAGCTTCCATTTCAATTAAAACAAAAATACACGCTGCAAATATCTTACACCTATGCTAAGCATGGTGGTCTTATTCTTGGAAGTTTCCTCCCTTAGGATTTCACTCTTTTACCTTGAGATTTTTTAGTATTCTTGCAAATTTGTTTTGATGGAAAATTCAATTTGGACATATTTTGATGGAGAAATATTTAATTCAAAGACAAAATCCATCTTGGAGAAGGGGTGTACTTTATAGGAGGTTGTTATTGGTGTGTTCTTTTGGTCCTTGCATGAAGATATCTATTCTCGAGTGATGGTGCTTTCATGGAGTTTTATTTGTTAAGTGAATGAGTTATTTTTCCTCTCGGAGATGGAACACTTCATATAGAGATTACCTTGGAGTAGTTTAGGAGGATTGACACTTTATTTTTATCTTTCTCTATTCTTACACTTCTCTCATTGTTATAAATCATTGCACATAGTGAAGGGGGTAGATCAATGCTTAGTATTTTTCTCATTGCTTCATATTTTCTTCTAAAGAGTTTGTGAGTGAGAGCTAGCATAGAGTACAGGTGTTGGTTGAACTTCTTTACATTCATGATCATGGTTTCTTCTATCCCATGCGATGTGGACATGTTGAAGAATATTGACTTCCCCAAGATCTTGGTGAGTGTTTGGTGTGTTCCTACCAGTCAAGGAATTTTTTCTTCTACAACCTAGGGTCATATAGATCTATCAACTACTTTCTTGGCGACTAGTACATGTGTTTGTTTTGTAAGAATTTCTATATTTTATATACTCTCTATTTTATTGCATGCTTAATAGGAAACTCAGTAGTAGGAATTAAATAATTTTGTTTACCCTACTCATTTTTTTCATTCATATTTAGCTCCATATAAGGCACTGGTTGATCTATAAGGTTATTTGTTCATTAAAAAGACACTCATTTAGTTCTACTTGATTTTCATGCATCCTCAGGCATAATGTTGAGCATACATATTAGTTAATTTTATTTATTGTACTTATTTTTTCTGTCAAAAAAGAAAGTAGCTTAAGTTTCGTATTTTTTGTAACTTATTGTAGAAAGATACAAGATTTATACCTCCTCAATTTGCATGCATAACACATATAAAAAATACAAAAACAACATTGCATTACTATTTCCAACAATTAAAACAATGATTACTACTTGCTATATTTGTTTTTTTTTTTCACAACAATTAGTTGATTTTAGCATAAATTTGCATTGGTTTGCATGCCTAGTTTTCCTTAGTAAATATTTTCATCCTTTTTTGCATTTTTATAGCATTTTAGTGGATTTCTTCTTGTTGTCTGCTTTATTGAATCGTAAACTTTTACGTAGAACAACACTTTATTTTTATGCATTTAAGGTACTACTAATAGTTAGTTGATTTGCAATTGATCCCTTGGATCACTTAGGGATACCACCCTGTGGTTAACATGCACTAACTTCGAAGTGAGAGGAAGTAAGAAAGGCGATGATGGCTTATTTCCTATAGTTATTCGGACTCCATGATCTATCTTTGCAAGATGGAAACTTATGGGTGATAACATTTTGGCCTTGTGGTAGGGAGCTTAGCTAGGCTTTATAATATGTAGAAAAACTAAATTTACTAATATGAGCATTGGTTTATGTGATTTTTTTTTATTAGTCACATGGAGACTCCACTTTTGTAGCTTTGGATCATGTAAGGAAAACTATGATATTGGACACTAATGAAGCCATTACTCTTAACTTTGGATAAACTTGAGGAGCTTCTCTACTAGGTTAGATTTATAGTTTCTTGTAAGAAAAATCTTGTTACTTTTCCTTTTGTTTAAGCTTGTCCTAAGTATCCAAAATCTCCTAGTTCTCTGAGTGAGCCTTTAATAATTACTTCTCTGAGAATTATTTTTCTGAGTGTTGTTAAGAGTCAATCACACCTAGTTTCATCACTATTTGTTCCAATGAATTGTGCATCACTGAGTTTCACTACCATAGAAGGGTATCCTTGTGACCTTGTTGATAATTCTCATACATATATACCTATTTTTGAAGGAAATAACACTATTATTGTTGAAACACATCTAAAGAAATTTTCAATTTTCATTGATTTTTTTTTTATCTCAATCATGAAGATGTCCAAATGAAGTTTTTTTTTCAAGAGTTTGGATAATGAAGCCTGTATATAGTTTAAGTATTTTTCTAGGAGTGTGTGTGTGTGTGTATTCCAAGAAAAAAATACTTATATTCGCTATTTCATCAAGAAATCAAAATATACATTGCTAAGCCTTGTTGCTATGTTCTGATCCCTTATTTTTTAGTAGTTCATATTTGGTCATTATAGTCTTTAGACTCAAAATGAATCAAAATAGAAACCTCGAAGGAAACATGTATTTACAAGCTAATCATTAACTTAACCATACATACACAAAATTCAGAGTACAAACTAATGTACTACTGAAAATAGAGAATTTTTGGAGGGTTCATGTATGACTAAGGAACCTTCCTCCAACACTATAGCTTCCTTTGATAATTCTTCCACCTTGATAATTAATTCTTTATACACATGGTTAAAATAAATATGCTGGAAATGCAACCTAGATTCTACAATTCTTTCAAGTAAAGGAGTAAGAACCAGATTTGAGATTGTGCATTGATTATTCCACCAATCTATAAGCTATTTATTTTCACCATGTCTTTGAAGCTATGTTATACCTTTTGATAATGAAAACCTGAGAAGAACCCATAGGCACAAGATTCAGCTTTGTTATTTGTTTATATTCCCACTCCATATTTTAGTAAGAAGTAATGGTGTTGGTTGAGATATAATACAGAACCTGCTCAACATGAACCTGGGGTTCCTAGACAAGCCCCATCGAAGAAACCCTATGCATAATATTGATTAATTGTAGGCTTCTTAATAACTATGTGAGATGGTCTCTTTGTGATTTTGCTAGATTCTTTAAAGAGGATTTGAATTTTTTGCACCACAATAGAAACTTCCAAGGACTTGTCTTCGAAAATCATTTTATTTTTGGTTACCCATAGTCCCAATATCACAAAACATGGAAGTGATTTAAAATATCTCACCATCAAGTTTGAATGCCACACCTCAAAACATTGTACTAAATATGCACTTTAGTAGTGTATATATATATATACACCTTAGAGGATCTACTAAATCTTTTATAGATGAATAGACTAAAATGAAAGATTAACAATATATATATATATATATACCTTAGAGGATCTACTAAATCTTTTATAGATGAATAGACTAAAATGAAAGATTAACACTTTCTAGTTGCAAAATTTAAAAATATAAAAAAAGGAAAAATAATTTGACATTTTTTTAAAATACCTATAGGTCGTCGATATTACGAAGTCCATAACATTTCTCCCATGGCGTGTACGTCGTTGATATATAGCTTAACGTTGATTGAGTGATGTTACCATATGTCAGTATTATGACATCCATAACATCGCTCCCATGGCATGCACTTCATTGATATATAGCTTAATGTTGTTTGAGAGATGTTACCATATGTCGGTATTATGACATCCATAAAGTGTCTCCCATGGCATGTACGTCATTGATACATAGCTTAACATCGGTTGAGAGATGTTACCATACATCGGTATTACGACGTCCATAACGTCGCTCCCCATGGCATCCACATATCTAATATATATATTACCATCACTCAACCAACGTTAAGCTTCATTGTTCTTCCAACGTCCATAACATCGCTCCCATGGCGTCCACATAGTAGAGACCGACGAAATGGGATGTTGAAATTCCGATGTCTCTGGTGTCACTGTAGTGACGACTATATGGGGTTTGGACAATCAAATACGAGATGACATGTGTCTGCATGAAATGTTGCAACAGAGACAATATCTATGGTGTCGGAAAAGCGACATCATGTGAAACAACATTTGAGGGGGTTCATTTTTTTTCATTCTCCCGACAATATAAAGTGGCAATTGCATTGAATGTGCCATTAGAATCTGACCCAAATGTACTAGTGTTTATTTTAACACAGTTTTCGGGCATAAGCCCCTTTTCTTTGGACCCCAACCTCATTTGACCAAACGCTAAATGATAAGCGCTTATCCGGAGCCTAGAGAACTTCGAGGCTCCATAACTTCGGAGGTTCTCTCAACTTCCATATTGACTTCTCTCGAATGTCAAACTGGTGAACTCTCGGACTGGATCTCTAGAGATTCGCACTTCGGATACTTGGAGGATGCACCGATCGACGATCCTCATTCTCTGTTCAGATCTACGGTCAACAGGAGCTCCGAGACTTCGGGCTTGGGGAGTTATGATGCTACATCTTATGTTGCCTTTCGAATTGTTGAACTGGCAAACTCACAAACAACAAATCAATGGACCATGCCTTCTCATTAACCAATGACCATGATCAACTCTAGGATTCCGTCTTCAGGAGTTCTGGACTATTCACACTCTCAATTCCTCTAGAGTGTCAAGTCTCTAGACTGTATGATCTGATGCCACATATCCTCTCCTGATCAACGGTGAGGATTTACTCCACTCTTTGGAGCTTCGCGGGTTTCACCTATTGATATTATGGTAGTTGCAGGAGGCATTTACCTCCACGTGTATACCTGACGAGAATAGATTATTCCGGGAAGCAAGAAGAAACCCTAAATAACCCTAGAAGACTAGTCGGCTCAAGAGAATGATTTATATTAAGTTATTAGTCTCCAAGAGAAGAAGTCATCCTAGCTAAGTGACTTGGAGGACTATAAATAAAGGGTGCTTGAGATCATTTGTACACACACCTTACAACTGCAATAGTGTGCAAGTTTGGAGAAGAGCTGTAGTTGCAGCTGTTGCAACTAGCAGATTTTGGTTTTGGCTGGGATTCTCTCTTGGTTACGGTTTGGAATTTCTTCTTGGTTATTGTTTCTTCGTGCACTATCCATGGGAAGAGGTGCACTACTTTGTTTGGCTATATAGCGTAGGGTTTTCTTCCGGAATGATTCTTCGTCAAGGTTAAGGTGATCGGGGGTAGATTCGGCCTATGGTTAGGTGACAATATTGCTATATTGTCTATGGTTAAACAAGAACATCCATTATATTCTAATAGATTATGGGCCCACACTATCTTCGAACAATCTAACTGCTGGAAGATATATTGGGAGGATTTTCTCAGTTGCAGTTGCAGTTGTAGCCAGTTTCTGTTGCAGCAACGAAACCCTAACCCTCTTGTTGAGGCACCTTAAGTGAAGATATTAACCTAATCTGTGGATAGACTAGTGCTCCCTAACCTAGGGCATCTCCTGGTACTCTCAGCAAGTTAAAATATCAAGTTTGAGGTTTTGTTCAAAATCAAGGGTTGACCAAGTCAATGCAATTATGAATTACACTATGAAATCAGAAAACAAGTTAGAAGGGGCTTCTAACCTTAGAGCATGGAAGACAAGGATTGGTCTCATCCTTGCTAAGAATAAAGTGTTGGATATCATGAAAGGAAAGATTGTGGAACCAGAGTTTGAAGAAGGAAAAGAGAAGGAACCTCAGAACCCTACAGTTATGGAGAAGTTCAAAGACAATGACATCAATTCCATGAGTATCATAGTGGACTCTATAAAAGTCCACTTGATACCCTACATCTCCCATATTGACTCATCTAAGAAGATGTATGATTCCCTAATAAAACTCTTCTCAGTGAGAAACATTGGACAGGTAATAAGTCTGAAGAATGAGCTCTATGACATGAAAATGAATGATGATGACAACATAACATCATAATTTGTGAGAATCTCTCAGTTGAGAGATCAACTACAAGCCATTGAAGAGATCATTTCAGAGAAGGAATTGGTAAATATAGTACTCAATGGTCTTCCGAAGACATGGGATGCATTTGCCGCAAGCATGAACACAAGGAAGGAGTAACCCACATTTGAAGAACTTTGGACTTGGTGGGCACAAGAAGAATCAAGGATCAGTGCAAAAGAGAAACCCCAAGATAAATACGATGATCAAGCCTTCACAACAAAGTTCAATAATTCCAGGAATAAAAAGAAGTTTGGCTCCAAGAAGAAACCAAATCAAGAGAAAGATATGTCAAAAATACAATGCGTCAATTGTCTAAAGTATGGTCACTACAAGAATCATTGTCCCAAGTTAAAGAAAAGGAAGGAAACACATGAAGCATCAGTTGATGAAGAAAGGGAACCCTCAAATAAAGTCAAGTAGGACAAAACACAGTTCTTCTTCTAAGATAGGGTAACAATACTCTTCATAGTTCTTGTACATACCATGTTTTCTGTACATATCTTGCATATCTATTTCCTAGAAGATAATATGTTCAAAGAGAAACTATACCTATGGAATAAAAACAAGATAAGGATTGCTATCATAATGACTACAAGTCAGAAAATACACATGAAAGGATGAAGTACATCAACAACCCCTAGTAACAATTCATGTGGAAGTTATTACATAAGTAACAGCTGCAAGATAAGTCGAAATCAGAATCAATCTTGAAGAAACCTAGAAGAAGTAAAGATAGGAAGATGTCAACAATCAAGAGGAAATTGGAAAAAGACTTATGACACTTTGCAAAAGGCAATAAGGATGTAGACAGAAGCGTGGACTCTATTAGATGGAGGGAGTCGATTATATATTTCCAAAGGAAGAGCATGCATTCATGCATGAAGCAAGGATTAGGAGGGAGCTAATCCTAAAATATATGATCCATTGAAGATGATGAAGTATCTATCCATGGTAGCAACCATGAAAAGAAACATGTGTTTAGTTTGACTTTAGAAGAAGTATTCTTTAAAAATAATCCTTAAAGTATCCCTAGTTGTCCATCCACATCATGAAAGGAAAAAGTTGGAATCTGCAAGGCATGGAATCTATAGAAAACTCCATGAACCCAAGAGCCAAAGAGAAACATGAGGAAGAACATGAAGATTCCAAGAGAGAAAGAAAACCTAGAACAACCAGTCATTATATCAAGAATCACAAGACTACCAGCTTGATCTGAACCTTCTAGAAGCAATCAAGCAGTAGAAATGAAAGTTGTGATGAAGAATAGTGTATGGAAGACTTATGAAAGAAAAAATTGCGATATCCATAACCAAAGGTTCTCCCATATGGAGGGAGAGGAATATGATGATAGCTTGTTCCAAACATACCTCTACATGAGCCATTATATCGTCTGCAATATCCATGGGTTGGAGTTTACATTAGATGAATGAAAAGAATGTTCTCCAAAATAATTGGACAAAGAGCGTATGTAGAGCAACCTCAAGGCTTTGAGGTATACCAAAAAGAGAGTCTTATATGCAGATGGAAGAAGATATTATACAGATTCAAACAACTTGGTGTAGAGCCTCCAATGCACAACAAAAGCGTGGTGAAAAACTTTCTATAACAGAGATATTGTATCAGAATGGTTACTCTAAAGCTCAGGATGATGGATTGCTAATCTATGACAAACTCTCATGATGGTAGAAGAAGTACCACTTCGATATGTTCCAGTTTGACCCTTGCCATGATGTTATGAGCTAATAGGAAACAAAAGAGATGAATCCAACTATGATATACTATATTGATCAGAGCTATATGAATCCTTAAGAGAAAACCAGTGTTCCAGAAAGACCAAAGTACATTGAGATCAAGCATTACATTCTCTGTGATGAAGTCTAGAAAAGATAAAATTGTTTCTACAATATATATCTCCACAGATGAGCAGATAAGAAGATATTTTAGTAAAGCCTCTATCCAAGATGAAAGAGTTTGCATACTCAAGTTGGAGCTTGTGGAGACAACTTCCTTATTGAAAAAGGAAGAGATGACTCTCAGGTTGAGAGGGAGCACTGATGTGTTATTGATTTATGGACAATCATTTTTCAAATTAGAAAAATGGTTCAGGATGAGCAGTTCCTTTCCAGTTCAGAAAGTGGTTTGAGATTTTTGATGGACAAACCGTTTCCAGTTTGGAAAATGGTTCAGATCGAATGGTAATTTTCGTAATGAAAATGGTTTGGTGGATTGTTGATGTACCATAGATAGTGAGTCCCCTTGTGGCCAGTGTGGGGGAATGGTCTAGGATAGTCTTTCTTATTGATGGTCACTCTCAGTGGTGATAAAGAAGAATGGTCCGCCTTGCCAGAAATTCATTCATTTGAAGCTCATAGTTGTAAGCATTTTCAAAGAATGGTCCATTTTGGAGGTTGGTGCAGGATAGTCATTTCCTTAGGAAATGGTCCAGACAGTAATTCCCTAGGGAAGATGCATTCTCTCCAGGTTGCACTTTGTTTAGTGTCGGAGGAATGGCCCAGATAGGTGAATGGTCTAGGTTCAACAATCATAGACAGTCATTCCCTAGGGCAGATTCATTCTCTCCAGGTTGCACTTTGTTTAGTGCCGGAAGAATGGACCGGATAGGTGAATGGTCTAGGCTCAGAAATAAGGACATATATTCTTCCTTTCTTGAGAAGAATAGTCCAGATAGCCCATCGTTGATGTTTTACTCTCTGAGGGAAGATACTCTTCCATATCTCATAGATGTGAGTGGAAGAATGGCCCAGATGATTCATTTTATATCATGACATTGTTTTTCTGTGCAGGTTCATATTAGATGATATGATTTCTATGGATATTGTATGTATTTGGACAGTAGATGTATGCTACTATGGTGGATGTCTTCCACTGATTGTGACTATGTGTCACTAATTAAAGTAGTTGTGTGCTACTTGGTGTGGTAGTGTACCACTGGGTTGTAGTTGTGTACTACTATGGATAGACACAGTTGTGTTCTATTGAATGACATTGTTCTAATTGCCATGAAGACTATCAACTAGATGGATAGTCAGTGTGCTAGTGGACTAACATTCTCCAATCGAAAAATGGTCCAGGACAGTGATTCTTCTAGGAAGTATGTTTAGATTAGAAGAACATTTCTTATATCCCATGGTGTGGCTTCCAGCATCTGTTGGAACAATTATTCTTCTAGGACACATGTCCAAATTAGAATAATGGTCCTTGTATCACTCCTTGGAGTGAGTGACTTATTCAGCATCATGTCTGATTACTCAGATGGAGTATGGCTTTGTGATATGATGCAGTTGATATTGTCAGATGACACTGATAGTGATGATGGTGCTCATGATTTTATCATGAGATAGCCTGTGTGACTATGATGATGCTACCGATTCAATGGAATGTTTGTTCTCAAGACCATTACCTTCAATACCTCCCTAGGTAGGAGGGAGTGTTGATATTATGGTAGTTGTGGGAGGTATTTACCTCCACGTATAAACCTAACGAGAATAGATTATTCCGGGAAGCAAGAAGAAACCCTAAATAACCCTAGAAGACTAGTCGGCTCAAGAGAATGATTTATATTAAGTTATTAGTCTCCAAGAGAAGAATTTGTCCCATGTAAGTGACTTGGAGGACTATAAATAAAGGTCTCTTGATATCATTTGTACACACACCTCACAACTGCAGTAGTGCACAAGTTTGGAGAAGAATTGCAGTTGCAGCTGCTGCAACTAGCAAATTTCGGTTTTGGTTGGGATTCTCTCTTGGTTATGGTTTGGAATTTCTGCTTGGTTAGTCTTGCTTGGTGCACTATCCTTGGAGAGAGGTGCACTATCTTGTTTGGCTATCTAGTCTAGGGTTTTCTTTTGGAATGATTCTCTGTCAAGGTTATGGTGCTCGGGGGTAGCTTCGCCCTATGGTTGGGTGACAATATTTCTATATTGTTTATGGTTAAACGAGCACATCCATTGTATTCTAACATCACCTTCATCATGATTCATTCCTTTTGAACTCCGAATTGGTGAATACAATGATCTCCTTTACTTGACTGTCAAACAATTAATGTAGTGACATGTGGCCCCACCGACGGGCGACATGTGTCAGGTCCCAATTGGTACTAAGGGCCTTTAAGTGGTACAAAAAAAAGTGACAAGTGGCATGCTTAGAGTAGTTCCATGTCATCCTAGGCGATATCATCATGCCACATCACTTCGGTGCCTCGCGACTTCGGGACTTCGGAGATTCGAAAGTTCTGCCTTCACCAACCATTATTTCCTCTAAACGCTGAATTCCTAAACCTATTAACTTTTCTGGGCTCCACGTAGTTATGTTGTCATCATATAAGATGGTGGCATGTGGCACCCACGTGTTGGACTTCTATTGGTCCAACAAGGTCTCCAAAAGTACAATTATGACTGACACATGGCACAACTAGGGAAGGTCCATGTCACCTCTGATGACATCATCATGCCACATAATATTTGACGCTTTGGGACTTCGACACTTTGGGCTTCAAGATATTACACTTTAGTACACCTTATAACTCCTAAACGTTGAACTTCTGAACAGGTCCACATCACTCCGCCGCTCCGAGACTTTGGAGCTTCGAGCTTTAGAGGATTTCGTTGTTGAACACCACACAACCCCCAGACTGCTGAAATTTTGAACATTGCCTAATTTGCGGACACGTGTCCTTGTTAATCAGATGGTCTGGATGAGTTCTGAACTTCAGGACTTCGAAAGGAAATCCATTCTGTGTGCACTTCAACCAATTTCCCTAAACTCCAAACCGCCGAACTACTTAAGGAAAATCCACAGCTCTCCTCCACCTGGATGATCTACGGTTGAGAGTCGCTCTGGGACTTCAGAGCTTTGTTCTTCGGCCCCTTTCTCGAAAAAAATTAAATCTCACCGAAGTAACAAAATCCGAAGGACTTGAGAGTTAACCGTCATGCTCCTTTCCCAGATCTGACGGTTGTGAAGGGTCTACCTTCTTCCAAATAGATCCTTCAGCTCAAATTCAATCTAGTGGTTATAAACCACAATTGCGGTGATAACTTCTCCACAACTTCTCTTGAGCTTTCCATTACCACCCAGGTGTTCTCTCAACGCTCTTATGGCACTCTGTAACTTTCATTTACTCCTACATGGCCCATTCAGGTTCAGTGTTGAAACCATGGGCTCTAATACTAAATTGTAACACCCCCAACCACCCAAAATGGGGCATGCTACCACAATTCTACTTTGTTCAAGCTTTGATACCATTTTGTAACATCCCCAGACACGCAGGCCGGTTCATTCCACGCCATAAAAACAACAATACCATTTGTATATATATAAACATAAAATAGGCAACATATTATGCTAATACACAGATTAATGCAGAAATAACAGTAATCCTACACATACAACATATATAGGCAAAACTTATAAATATTAGACATGTACAGATACACAATATGTAAATGAACATAGAAATGGTACTTATGTTTTTGTAGATGGCCACCAACTATGTGTAGACCTTCCACAAACCTCCCATCCATAGACCATGTTGCTCATCACTTTTAGTAGTGGGTCACCCCTGAGATGGAACTAAACTCCACCCAGGTAAAGGGATTCCTAGGCTAGGCTGAGACAATGGGATGCTACATAGTAAATCGGGAAGGATTCCCTCCCAGGAACCAACTTATACACATATCCTACAACCTCTCATTCCCCACATGCCTATCCCACCCTAGGAAGTGTGCCCCTTCTCTACTCAATAGTCCTTCGGCTTCCCCACTTCCCTTCTAGGGCTTCAACAACAGGCCAAACAAGAATTCTCAGAGCATTATAGTTGTTTTTGGGCTTCCTCCAGGAGAAATCACTTCCCCCAACAACCTCTCTCACTTGGAGAGAGTTGCTCACAAGCCCGAGAATCTTCTTCTTCTTTTCCAGTAAACTCTCTCACCTGGAGAGAGTTGCTCATAAGCATGACAACCTTCCTCTTCATTCCACAAGCCTGGCAACCTGCCTCTTCACTCCCACTTCCAGATAACCAGTAGTAGGCTTAGGTGAAAACAACTTCAACCTTCAGCTAATGCATAGCAAAAAGTGGAAACCATAGCCTTCAGGTTTGGAAATAGGTGCTTCTCATAATAGACAAGTACAACACAAGCTTAGGTAGGCATAGGTGCGTTGTGACACCCACAATGATCTAAAAAAATGAAGAAGACTTGAAATCTTGAAAATATTCGCAAGTAAAGTTTATGTGTTAAAAGAAAATGGATCAATTTTGCAACACATATTAATAGGATTTATTCATTTAAGACACAAATAAATAGCAGCATAAGCAATGAACATAAGCACATAAACACAACAACTGATAAAGGAGTTCACCCCTCTCTTGGGCTACATCTCCTGGTCCAGCTTCCAATGGATCATTATTATTAATTGCTCAAAGTGCTCAAAAATGTGCCTTACAATGTTCAAATTGATCAACAGACTGCTCCAATGGCTTTAGAGCATCCAGAAACCCCTAGTTGGGCTTTTTTGGCACCTCGTTTGGCCAAAAAACGAAGAAGTTATGCTTCTTGGAAGTCCCTCCTTCAAGTTTGTTGTCTCTGCATCTACAAATTGCACCCTTGTTCATTCAACCTGGCACACACGCAATTTAAAGCATGAAAACCCGACACCAAATGCAACCGCACTAACGGTGCGAACTGTAGGACGATTATGGGCACGCCAGCCCCTAACCACCTAGCTCTCGGGCACATGAGGGTCATATGACCTTGCGCATTGTAAAAAGGGCTAAACGTAAAAACCATTTGAACATTCCCACGCGCTCCCGGTTGTGGTCACTGTGGTTAGGCATATAGCCATGGGCTACATTTAAACCCCCCCCCGCGCACACCAATATAGAGGGCATGGTCGTATGTAGCGCAAGTATGACCGGGGGATCCATTCAAAACACAACTCCACATGCGCTCCGTGTGATATGTGGTCACATGTAATAAACAACACGACCATGGTTCGAGGCTAAGCCCCGGCCCGACCCCCCCGCCAAATGCAACATGAACCAAACTTAAATACAAATCAATTCATATGTACAATAAGGAACAAACGGTGGTACGCTGGTCAGGCGGACTTTGTGAAGGCTTTACACGGTGGGGAGGTCCGAGGTTCGAACCCCACAGACTCCAATAATTTTTGAAACAATAACCAAAGCCAATAACGGGGTGCCACGTGGCAGCCCATGACTAGGCCACATGGCACCCAAGCACTTGTCCAAACGATGCCACGTGTCAGAATACCATTCGCCCTCAGCTACCAATCAAATACTGCCATGTCATCACATGCCACATCAGCGTACAGACGTACGACCTCTTCCATGTCATCGTATAGCCCTGCCACGTCAGCTTGTACGGACTGCACAGTCAGCATCCTTTTTTTTGCCTATTTGACGATTCGAACAAATCGCGATATCTCTCACTCCCGACGTTCGTTTGAGACGAAATGAGTTGTGTTGGGTTCGCAACGACGAGACCTACGCTCTCGTTTGATTTGAAGTGATTCCGAGCACTTTGAATTTTTGAGCAAAATTTGATCCCCTGATCACACCTCCCCATTGGGAAGCTTTTGGACCTCCAAAA
>ML792776.1:201182-219050 GCA_009831015.1 Picea engelmannii | reverse complement strand
ATTTTTTTCAATTAACTTGATCATCCATGGTTCTGAACTGGCAATTTCCTATTGGAGGACTCGATTATTCTGCTTATGCATGCTCTCAGGTGGAATGGCCAAGTCGATAGAATAGCACTTAGGGGTTTTTCACTTTTACTTCAGTCTGCTTCCCACTTAGTCATTCCACTTCTCATGGTCGTAATGAGAACTTTTAATTGATTTAGCTTCTCACTTAAGTCATTGTGCTTTCCTAGTTAAAGAATTTTGCTTTAGTTGTTGTCATTCATTTCACTTTCCTTCTTGATGAATTCTGCGTTTTTAAGTCATTCACTTTTGTTTACTTTATTTTCCAACGAAAACCTTATAGGGAAATCTTTGGGCACTTCTCTGCATTTTGCAGATGATACCCATGGTCAATCCATCGGGGTTGATTACGACCACTGAACTGGTAGGAATGAGGGATGTAACAGAAGCAGTTAGCGCAGGGGATCGACCCCGTGACCTCCTATATGAAGTTCAAGACACTCAACCACTTATTAAAATGGGTTTTAGATTACAGTTCAAGCTAGAGATTATTTTGCTCTTGTTGGTGTCATCTATTCCTTTTTCTCAAGTCATTCTGCTTTTGCTAATGTCATTCATTTTTGTTTTCAGGTTAGCAGGATGGGACCAAGATGGGACTTGGAATACTTTTCAGACCCTGGATTATTCCGCTCTTGCTAACGTCAATCATTCCACTTGTGATCATTTTACTTATCCAGTTAGCCATTTCTCTAAAAGTCGGCCACTTTTTTTTCCACTCGGCTGAAATGGAACTTCACCAATTTTTTTATTGTTCATCCATTCTGCTCACCCCGAAAAATGAAATTAATACTTGTCATATTTTCATTAAAAAACCATTCCTTTTTCTGACAAGGACAGAATGATACATTGGATTTTTTTGTATAATTGATTAGTCTGCCACGCCTTTTTTTAGTTATGTTTGAAACACTATTTTTTCCACTTCTCAGAATGACAATATACTCATTTCAGGTGTTGATCATCATTCTGCCTACACTAAGATGGAATGGTGGATTATAATATTTAGATCTTGAAAAGGCTCTCAATCATCACATCTTCCCAGAAGGACTAAGAATGATAATTAGCCAATTTTTTAATAGCGTCTTGGCTGTTCTGTTTTTATCCATGGATGTGGGTCAATAATTTAGTGAAATTTGCAGAATTTGACTATAGTATCCCAGAACTTTTATGGTCCACTCTTGGTCGGAATTGACGCCTCCGGTGACTTTTTTGCACAACAACAACAATGTCTATTCCAATCTCAGGGACATTGATACCACTCTATATCTTCACACATCAACAACTTTGAAACATGCAATTTTGAAATTTAGCAATCTTTGTGTTCTTTGCAGATTTTTCTGAAGCGTGTTTACAGATCTACCCATTCTTTAGGCGACATAGCTGAACCCAGAATTCTGATACCACTCTGGAACACATTCGTTGCCCTTCAGCACTAGATCTGATGTTTTTCCTTTCAAAGAATCATGAATTACTCTTTACATAGCAGCGAAAATTATTAAAATACAACAATATATTTTCCTAAATTATTAACATACAACAATCTATTTTCCTATAATCTTTTGTGAAAATGAAATATCAAAAACCCATTAAATTTCCATTCAACTAAAAATCCAAAATATTAATGAATTAAAATTCATCTAATCATCAAAGATCTAAACGTGCAAGGATAAATACACTTAAGAGACCAAAACCCATTAAATTTCCATGCAACTAAAAATCTAAAATATTAATGAATTAAAATTCATCTAATCATCAAAGATCTAAACATGCAAGGATAAATACACTTAACTATATAGACAAACTCATGAAATCTTTAACAACAATACACGAATTCCATAGAATACAAAACTTATCTTTTGACAGATCTGCAAAACTTATCTTTAAATAGTGTGTACATGCAGTTTTTAGCATTATGTCACGACATACAACGAAGATAGCATTTGGTAACTTTTGTCATTTAGTAGGATGGTTGTTATGTGTGGATATGTGGAAGACATGGCTGCTTTGATTAACTGTTTGATTGTCCACTATAGACATAGGGTAGACTATTGGTTGCATAACTGAGGGATTATACATTACTGGAGCCATCAGAACTAATTGTGGTTTGGCAGTGGGTGGCATCATTACCACCTAGTTAGTGAGTATCTCTAGTCGTGTTTGAACTTGGTACAATTTTTTTTGTTTGAATTGTTGTTGTTTTTGAGTTTTGGTGGATTATTTGGGTATTGAGACCAATTGGAGTTACATGTATCATGGACATTACGTGTATGTCTATTTCTCTTTTTATCCTTAGAAGGGGTTATCTGGTGTGGGTTCGACAAGTTGATTGTTAGTAGATGTTGCCTCCACTTGAAGTGCCCTTTGTTGCTAAGGTCATTCACTTGTGTCAGAAGAGACATGTCCTTAGCTTCTTTCTCTAGTTTTCTTCAATCTGATCCAATTTCTCTGCCATTGATTTAGCTTGCATGACCCAACCATTAGAGGATCAATGCGATTTTTGTTATGTTTTGAAGAAACTTCTAAGTCATGTGGATATGTAGGTGGTTCAATCTGATCCAATTTCTCTACCATTGATTTAGCTTGCATGACCCAACCATGGAAGAATCAATGTGATTTTTGTTATGTTTTGAGGAAACTTTTAAATCATGTGAATATGTAGGTGGTGTCTAGGCTCAAATTTGTGCATGAATGGTTGGATTTAACCTAGAAATTATAATTCCCTTTATTAATAAATAATAATAATTAGTAATAATTGGTTAAAATTAATAATTAGTAATAACAATAAAAAATAATTTCGAAGTTATTTTTGGTGTCATTTTGTCATAAAAATAAAATAAATAAATAAATAAAAATTAAAGAAGGTTAAATTAAAAAAAAGATTAAAAATAATATGATTAATTATTTAATTATATAATAATTTTATATAATGGTAAGAATAATTTTATATAATGGAGGTGAAGAAGAAAGTTGACTATCTTTTGCTTCGGCAATATGAGGAAAAGGCTTGGAAACTGACATAGGTAGTTGATTGAGAGTTCGAGGGCTCTCAGTTGTGATAACTGAGAGATTGGTAGGGAGGAGAGTCATCCCTCACATTGTTGTTGTGGTATGCTAACTCAAAACTTGTAGTGCAATGGATCGACAAATATAACGTTATAAGCAAGTCAAGGTCATCTCTCAGGTAAGTCTCTCACATGCTCATTCTTGTCAATTATGTAATCAGGATCATGTGTTTCTATTTTCTTCGTTTAATAGTTGCAAATGGCTTTGTCTAGCTATTAAATGGTTTATTTCACTGGAATCCGACGATATAAATTTACATGAATCTATATTTGTTGTTGTTCAAAATCCATTTCTGATTGCAGAAATGGATTCAGTGTGCTGAAAAACCCTTGGGGCACTTGGATTATATAGAAATAATCGCTCAAATCTACGAATCTAATAATTTATCGTCGGATTTCAGGCAAATGTCTCCGGAAAAAATCATCATTTCGTAAAACGTTTAGCCTACAACATTGCAAATTGCTAGATTTCTTTATTCTTTTAACTGGAATTAAAATTTGGACCATTATTTATTCTTTTATCTGGAATTAAAGTTTAGACCATTACATATGGTATCAGAGCACAGTTACAACCCTTAAATTCCATAAACCCTTGTATATATGTAACCAATATATATATATAACTTGTTTTTGAAAATCTTTACAATAAACTTTAAGTTTATAGATCATTTGTGCTTTTTATCCATTTCGAAATTAGTGATGAAAATTTAGGAAACCCATCTTCACTAACCACACCGTGAGGATAACCATTTATAATTAAACCATATCATTAAGCTAAGCTTCATAACATAGTATTTATCAAATTCTAGAAATCCTTATGGTTGCGTGTTCTCATATGCAAAGTGTATACATTATATTCTTTAAAATTGAAAAAAAGAAAGAAATGCAAATCAATTATGTTAAAATATTATAGATAACATATAGTTAATTATCTAACTACTATATATGTAGTAGTTTAAATGTTTTATATTTTAGTATTTTTGTGATATTATTTAGTTAAATTTACTTGAAATTTGGTGAGAAATTGTTAGATATGCAGATTTCAGTGGTTAAGATTATATAATCTGAGTATCCCATGATATTTTAAGATACCAAATCCATTTATGTAATCAAAAATACAATTTAAACAATAAAAAATTGCAATTTCACCCAAATTTATATCTCAAAATTCTGATAAAAAAAAAAATACCAAAAAATAAAATGTTTAAGCAATTAATGTGCTGCATAGAACTCGACATGTTAAACTGAAGTCCATTTATATGCTAAACTGCAGGTTTTCCATTAATTGTTTATTTGTTGAAGTGTAATCCATGTGGGATTAAAGCACCTTCAATCGATAATGGCAATTGCGTTGAATTACTGCTACCTACCTTAACCATATACCGAAATCTGACAAGGTATCTACATCGTATGCATGGCCTATTGAAATCTAGGAAAGCCTCTTCCGCTCCATAAATTTTCAAATTTTAGCTAAAAAGAGAAATATTGATAACATAAAAACCCCAAACATGGTGGAGAATATCAAGCCACTACAGTCGCCAGCTTTATTGTCTTTTCTTACATCCTTATCAGGAATTATATACAAATTGTGCCTGAAAAACTGTCCTTCAAATAGCCATGGCCTTCTCCGACTTTAATTGCTACCTAAAGCTTAATCCAAATTTTGCCACATTGGATCCAACATGATGCCATCCAAAATCTGCCTGATCTCTCCTGTATACTGCTATTTCTTTCTCTACAGCTCCAAATTGTACCAGAACACAACGCAAATCCCCACGGCCTTCTCCGACTTTAATTGCTACCTGAAGCTTCATCCAAATTTTGTCACATCAGATCCAACGTGATGCCCTCCAAGTTCTGCCTGATCTCTCCTCTACTGCTATTTCTTCCTCTACGGCTGCAAATTGTACCAGAACACCACACAAATCCCCTTTGTTTGGGACCAGGTAAGATCTGCAAAGATCAAAGCTCAGACCCTAATTCTGCAGGATAAGATCTGCTTCATATTTCGTTCTCTGCAGTGATTCGATCTCGTGATCGCGCCCGCGGAAAATACAATTTCTCCTTCAGTTGTAATTGTATGGTTTGTATTTTCTTGGATACCCTACGACTCAATGAAAACGGGCCTCAGAAGTAGATTTTGTTATTTATGTAGCTAGATTTAGGCAGCACCGAAATTTATGTTGTGGTCGATTTCTTGTCCTGGTAGAGAACGGATATTTGAATCATTCCTCCAAGGAAAGAGTGTTCCAAATAAACACAATCCCTCGGAGTACCATATAAGTTATAACCCATTGATACTTACAGAACATACAACCAGTGTCTAACGAATTGACACGCAATGCCCACTTCCAGATTTATCTAATTCGGGAGCGCGGACATGAACATTAAAGTGACYTCCATTCAGGCCTGGAATTTGACTTGCTACAGCAAGTATTTTCATTTCCAGAACGTATTTGASGGTTGAATTTAAATGCAAAACGTATAAAATGAAGTTCATTAACCTGTGTAATTTTGACTGTCAATTTTTTTTGGAAAAATATAAATATTAAATACATGATCGCAGCAGATCGAAGAAAGAATTCGACAGAAGTTTGTAATATCTTTTAATATGAAAAATTACTTTGAAAATTTGCCATAGGCGGGAGAGGAGTTGTTAAAATTTCCTATTTACAATTGAAATTTGTGCTTACAGTAAAGCTTTTAAGAGTTTTTTCAACTTGCTCTTTAAGGTTATTAAAGAGTGAATCAGTTGGTAAGTTTTATCCAATGGAAGTGCCTTCATCTTTAAGGTTATTAAAGAGTGAATCACTTAGGTAAGTTTTATCCAATGGAACTGCTTTCATCCAATGAAGAGTTCATCATATAAATGAATTGCGATCAAAATGTTTTACCCTAAATAAAAGAAACGGAATTAGTACTAAAGTACAAAATTTATGACAAATTATTGTTAATGTGAAAGTGAAATTCCAAGCCTGCCTCCATTGACAACCATTGACAAGAGCTTCAACAAGGTAGGTAGTTAGTTAGAGAACATCTTAAAAAAAAAGCGCCTTTTAAAATAAAAAAAAATAATGAAATCTTATTTTATATGGATAAATTTCACTCGTGGCATTATTTTGTCCTATGATATTGAAGAGTGCCTTGTGAAAAGCCACTAAACGATTCTTGATGTGGTGTAAAAATCCTGTAAAAGTAAATGCTTTGTTTTTATTTTATTTAAAATCTTGTCAACAATATGGCAAAATAATAGGTTACAACACATATGCATGCAATTGTATTTTCATATCCGTTAGCATTTGCAACACAAGAGTTAATTTATTTCATATCAAAGAACTCTCCTATTAATTTAAAAAAACTCTAAATTATTATTATATCATTATTTCCAAATTATTATTATACGATTATTTTTTAATTATTTTAAAACGTAATTTTAGATCGTTTTGTGAGTTATATGTTTGATTTTAGATCAGTGAGTTACATGTTTGATTTGATAGAAGCATAATGGGTGAGTTACATGTTTGATTTTGGGTGAGTTACATGTTTGATTTTAGATCATTAAGTGAGTTACATGTTTGATTTGATAGAAGCACAATGGGATGGGATCATGGTTAAAAAGGTTTGTGACACACCATGTAGAACCAAAAATATTGTATAGGAAAAATGAATGATTACATCCTAAAAAAGAAGGTTTAAGAGGTATTATGTGAAACCAAAACATTGTATAGGAAAGATGAATGACTACACTCCAAAAAAAAAAGTAGTTTAAGTTATCATTTATACCATTTTTTAAAAATAATATTTATATATTTAAATATGAAATCATTTTATTTATGAACTTAATTTATTGGGCATTTTTTCATTTAAAAAATAATATATATATGTGTGTGGGTGGGTGGGTGGGGGTATTAATACTTATATTTGTGTGAGGTAGAGGAACATGTGGTGGTAAATCTATAGTTTGCATGACAATGAAGTCAAAACTCACAATAACATTCAATATCCTATAAGAAATTCAATATGTCCATGATTATGATTATATAAAAGCGAGTAAATAAGAAGTTCTATGTAAGTGATTGACGAGCATGTATATAATAGTTATTTCAAGGTTTTGCATTGTTTATGGGAGTATGAAATGCACCCATTGAAGGATGACACCTTCAAAATAAAATAAAATAAAAGTTGCAAGGGATTAAAAAAACAAAGCTATGATAAAGGGTGGAGTACATCAAGATTTAATATGTTATTAGGGAATAAAATTATCCATATAGCACATAAATGTTTTTATCATGGTGGAGATGCTTTAACTTTTTGGTGGTTAATCTTTTCATTTCATATATTGTTCTAAATGACAACCTTGTGACTAAGCAGAATAAGGTGTAACAAGTAAGTAAATTTAGCAATAATAGGACATGAATAATTGATGATGCCTTAGATACTTTACATTCATGGTGCTTGTTTGAAATATGAGTAGCTTAATTCATAATGGCATTGCTCCCGGGACGTTGCCTCTTGAAGAGGGAAAGAATGGTAATACAACAACTTGAAACAAATAGTGTCAATTTAATCAAGATCTCTTCTATATGCACAAATGTTTATTTTCTAGATTATTTAAGTGTGTGCATGAGAAGAACCAATATATCCCTGATAGTATAGACTTGGAGGCTTGACTATGGACATTAAAAAGAGGCCATCAAATATGAAGAGATGTACAATCACATAATATGCTGAATTCGCTGAGATAACTTTAGGAAGTAAGAAGACACTAGCTATTTAGGCAAGATGTGGAGAAATTATAATGATTAAATTGAGAGAATAATAGTACAATTCATTAAAGGTACACATCAAATGAAATCAAAATTGGAAGCAATATATCTTAAGATAGTAGGGAACTACCCCTAGAAGGATAGTGAATCTATTATTAGAATGAGAAGATAAACAAATACATATAAAAAAAACAAGGGTTTTAAGAAATGAACGGAAATTTATAAGTTTGATCCCCATTATTAGTGGTAGATATCGAATAAAGTTACCTTATGGAGGAAGGGAAAATGAAGAGCTTGTCGATTTTCTAATGATAACCAAATTGAAAGAATGAGATGAACATAAAGAGTAATAGATAGGTACGTAAACTAAAGTGATTGAGTGGAAGTTTCCCAAATGAGTGTAATAAGTCAACAAAAAGTAGTAGTATATTCCAGAACATGATTGAAGATTTTGGATTTGTCACGATTAAATAACTCATCATTTGGAGGTATTACATGAGTGAATAACCTTGTGGCAAATGGTTGTGGAATCACAAAAGTATTTCCATATAAGAACATGATAAGGGTCATTATTAGGTCTAAATAAGGTTGATGTCTATTAAGAAGAAAATATTGTTAGACAACCAATAAAGTTAAACGATCATGATAATGATGAAGGTTATTTTCAAGAAACTGTGAATAATAAACCCATAAGTGTCTCTATGTAAGAAATGAAGTAGACCAATTAAAAATTATGAAATTTGTGCTAGGAAGCAGAAGATATGTAATAGTGAGCATGGTACACAATTTGAATAAGCAACAATACGGAATTGTTTGGATAAGACTTAATTAAAGCTCAAACGATTCCCTAGGGTGTATACCTAATGGATAACATTGAGGAGCTAAAGGAACTATGAAAATATAATAAAACCTAAGACACGTTTATGTAATGACAGTGAAGGGGTCTCTCCCTAAGTAGCAAGTTCTCTTAATGATATTGACAAGTGGATTGAACAACATAAATGATGACTAAGACTGATTGGTAAGGGTTATAGTAATGACCTATATCATTTTAACTATGACTTATATTATTTTAAAGTGTAAAACTAGGAAGCAATGAACTAGAACACTCATAGTTGATGAAGGATGACAAGTGATAGATTGAGAAAATGTTTAAAGATTTAAATCGCAAGGATGACAACATGTGATAAATTGAGTCTTAGAGATTGAATAATACGCACCGATCATGCCAACGATTGATAATGATTTTGGATTAGGTAAGCTAATCCTTTCGAGAATAAATTAAAATATGATGACCTAGTCTTTATATGTTATTAGGTATAATGGTCATTGAATGAGTAAGCCATAGATGTAGGGTGACATAAGAAACTCGGGTGATGATTTGAAGATACACAAAATCGAGAATTTATATAGTGATGATTTAAGGCATGCTAGTACAACACATACTAGCTTACTATTGATATTCACTAAATTTCACTATATGGAAAAGATTATATGACCAGAGATCATGTCTCTAGATAATGGGGCTGATGTGGAAGCCAACAATGCACTCGAAATGGAAAAATATTTTGAAACTTAAATATGCTAATAGGGTGACGACACTTACTTGTAAATTGTCAACTTTCTTGGGGAAAGGAGGAAATTATTATTGGGAAATAATTGGTATCTTGATGAGAACATGCACTCGTAGTATTAATGATTCTTTATATAGTTAGTTTGGGTTAACAAATTTAAACAAGAAGATCCATGCGTCAGTTGTGTGTCTCAATGATAATTATTGTATTAGATTTGATAGTTGGTATTCCTTGTATACATAATCATGCAAGCTAGTGGCTTGATTTTGTTGATGAATCATGATAATAATGCTTATGATGTTTTATTATTTTATATGTGTTGTGTTAAAATAATTATTACGTTCATGATGCTATGCTATCATAAGAAATCTGTGGTATTTACATATGTTGTTATGTGGTTCCATTGATTATGCTGATGTAATGAATATCTTTGATAAAAATATGTCCAGGTTATAATGTTATGATAGTATTTCATGAGGTGATGACATGTGGTACTTACATGCAGTTTTTATGATCACATGTGTGAGCATGTGGTGATGACAATGATGTTATATTCTCATGATGGCATGCGAGAGTTAGCATGTTGATTCTTTCTTTGAGATGATATTATGATTATAATTAATACATTGGTTGCATGTTGTGAGGTGGTGATTGTTAGGTTATCTATCAATGGGCCAAGAGGGTCGGTTTATTTGATGATATTGTGGGATCCCATACCTACAAGAGAGAGTATCTACAAAGTGACACCTTATGGGTTGGGGACAAACTCAATCAACCAACCTATGCCAATGGTTCTTTTGTTGAGTATAAGTCACGATGGAAAATGAGACCATCTTGAGATTGCTAGAGTGTCTTGATAGAAGAGTTATGATGTCGAAGTTCTGAAGAATGGCTAGAGTGTTACTTGTCGATGGTGTTGTGAGATTGGACTTCGATGCTTGGGGTTGTGTACCCGAGGGAGGATAAGGAGGAGGAAATTTAGGTCCAACTCTTCGAGATGACTGGTGTATGAAAATATTGATCCAGATGACTGATGTACATAAGTATTGATCCAAATCACCGGTGTACGTGAGTATTGATCTAAATTCTCACTTGGGCAGATGAGGTCTATAGCCTAGAGCCCTGATAGACCAAGATGTCTTGGTCTAGTGCCATAGAGCCCCGATGGACAAGATAAGATCTAGTGCCTAGAGCCCTATTAGAATGAGAGGCTTCAAGCCTGGTTTTGAAAGTTGGTAAGAAAAGCTAGAAAGTACTTGTGTTTCCTCAATGGGGTCATGTGGACTTTCGAAGCATGTTGTAGTCACTTGAGTGGTTTTATAGTAGTTCAACAAAGGGTGTTTTATATTATATAAGGGATAAATAAAAACTATAAGGACATAAATAACGTTATTTCTGGGACGAAGTGTTTTGAAAGGGGGGAGTATGTAATGCCCCATATTAATAACAACAACAAAAATAATAAATATTTAAATAATATAAAAATAGAAAAAAAGATAAATAATAAAAAAAATAACTTTATTAATAGAATAAAATAAGAAAATAAGAAAAGATTAATTAAGGGAAACTAAATTAAGAAAAAGACTAAAAATGACATGATTAATTATTTAATGACAAGTGTAACTTATGCATGTAATTTATTGCATGAATATGTAAGAATAATTTTATATAATGGATGTGAATAAAAAAGTTGACAATTTTTTGCTTGGGCAATATGAGGAAAATGTTTGGAAGTTGACATAGGTAGTTGATTAAGGGTTTGAAGGCTCTAAGTCCTGATGTCTGAGGGATTGGTTGGGAGGAAAGTCGTTCCCCACATTGTTGTTGCAACATGTTGAATCAAAGTTTGAATGCAATGGATAGACATATATAGCATGATAAGTAAATTGAGGTCTTCATCTCTTAAGTAAGTCTCTCACACTTGCTTATGCTTGTCAATTATGTAATCAGGATCGTGTATTTCTATTTTTTTGTTTAATGGTTGTAAATTGCGAGATTTATTTATAACTTTAACTAGAATAAAAATTTGGGCCATTACATATGGTATCGAATTCCAAATTTGAATTCAATTAAAAACATAATCTAACAATTCGCAACCATTAAGCAAAGAAAATAGAAATACATATAGTATGATCACATAATTGACAAGAGTGAGCAAGTGGTGAGAGACTTACCTGAGAGGTGAATACCTTGATTTAGAACGTCATACCTGTCGATTCATTGCACTCCAAGTTTTTTTGATCCATCATGTTGCTACAACAATGTGGGGGACGAATCTTCTCCCAATCAATTCCCCCAGTCATCACAATTGAGAGCTCTCGAGCCCTTAATCAACTACATATGTCAACTTTCAAGCCCTTTCTTCAAACTATCCAAGCCAAAGATATAAACTTTTCTCATCCTCCTTCATTATATAGAATTATTTTTGCACATTCATGTAATAGATTACATGCATAAGTTACACTTGTCATCAAATAATTAATCATGTCATTTTTAACATTTTCTTAATTTATTTTTTCTTATTTTCCTCTTTTATTCTATTAATAAAGTAATTATTTTATTATTTATTTTTTTCTATTTTTATACTATTTAAATATGTATTATTATTATTATGGGGCATTACATACTCATCCCTTCAAGGAACGGTGTCTTGAAGTTAACGTTATTTATGTTATTTATAGTTTTATATTTTCTCCTTGTATAATCCATAACACCCTCTACCAAGTTAGTATGAAGCCCCACACAAGTGACTACAACAAACATCAAAAGTCTATATGACCCCAACGAGAAAACATGAGTACTCTCTAACTTTTCATCCCAATTTTCGTAACCATGCTTAAAGTCTCTTGGTCTATTAGAGCACTAGGCATTATACATTATCTTGTCCATCGTGGCTCTATGGCACCAGACCAAGACATCTTGGTATATTAGAGCTCTAGGAACCAAACCTGATCTGTCCAAGCAAGAATCTAGATCAATACTCACGTATACAAGTGATCTGGATTAATATTGTACACTAGTCATCTGGATCAATACTTTCATACACTAGTCATCTCGAAAAGTTGGACCTAAACTCTCTCCTTATCCTCCCTTGGATACACAACCCTAGACATTGAAGTCCAATCCCACCACAACACAACTCTTGTATCAGACACTCTAGCAATCTTAAGATGGTTCTATTTTCCATCATGAGTTATACTCGATAAAAAAACCATTAACATAGGTTGGTTTATTGAGTTTGTCCCCAACCCATAAGGTGTTACTTTGTATATATTCTCTCTCGTAGGTATGGGCTCCCACGAGATCATCAAACAAATCAACTTTTTTGGTCCTCTAATAGATAACTTGACAATCAACACCTCACAACATACAACCAATGCATTAGTTATAATCATAATATCAAGATTTCAAATAAAAAATCCACATGTTAACTCTCGCATATCATCATGAGAATACAACATCAGTGTGATCACTCCATGAAATACTATCATCATATTATAACTTCGATATATCTTTATCAAAGATAATCATTACATCAACATAATGAATGGAACCACATAACATCATATGTAAATACCATAGGTCTTTTATGATAACATAATAATTATCTTAACGCATAACCCATACAAAACAATAAAATATCATGGACATTCTTATCATGATTTATCAACAAAGTCAAGCCACTAGCTTGCATGATTATATACCCAAGAAATACAAACTATCACATCTAATGCAAAAATTATCATCAAAACATCCATTTAGCACACAGATTTACTTAGTTAAGTTTATCAATCTAAGCTAACTATACAGATGATCATTGGTACTAAAAGTGCATGTTTTCATTAAGATACCAATTATTTCCAAAACTAAATTTCTCATCTTTCCACAAGACAATGGACAATCTGCTAGGTAGGTATCACCACCCTTTTCATATGTTAAAGTTGTCATATATTTTCTTTGTTTGAATGCATTGTTGATTTTCACATAAACCCCATTCTCTAGAGTCACATTCTCTAGTAATGTATTATTTTCTCTTACAGATAAATGTTGTGGATTTCAATCACCAAGATATTACTAGGCATACTAACATACCTTAAATCATCGATATTAAATACTCAATTTGTATATATTTTGATCACCTAGGGTTCTTATGTCACTTTACATCAATGGTTATTCAATCAAGGGCCATTATACTCAATAACATGTAAAGACTAGGTCATCATTATTCARTTTGTATGTCATGCTTAATCCACAKGTATGAAGGAATGGTTAAGCCCTAATGATTTATCCATTACCCAATAATTATCCGTGTTCACCCTTAGAAGAATTAACACTCATCTAATCCAATACATAACCAGTGATTGGAATACAAGATTCTTACTCTTCATGTCAGGTGTCTACTCATTRGTCYCTAAGWCTCAACCTATCACGTAGTCCATTTCATTTGCCAAAAGTATATAGTTGTTATCCTTGAATATTTAAACTTTTAAATCTTTTTTCAGTCTATAACTCGTCATTATTTGTTAATTACAAGTGTTTTAGTTCATATCTTCCTAACTTGATACTTTAAATTATATAGGTCATTACTATATGACCCTTGCCAATCAACCTTAGTTGTAATTCATGTTGGCCAATCCACTCATCAATATCATTAAGATAGCTTTCCACTTGAGAGAAACACTTCTTCATTGTTACATAGATTTACCCTAGGCTTTCTTACAATTTTAAAATTTTCCTTTCCCCTCATGGAATTTTCACAATTTTAACAATCATCATGAATCCCTTTCATATATTTTTCAATCACCTAAATTTACACTAGGCTTTATTACAATTTCAAAATTTCCCTTTCCCCTCGTGGAATTTTCACAATTTCAACAATCATCACAAATCCATTTTATATCTTTTTCAATCATCCACATCATATCTTTGTAAATTCCTTAAAATGATTACATCTTTATCCCGATAATTTAACTCACTTTGTTAATTGACAACATTTGCTTCCCAATAGTCAGTGTTTATTTAGACCTTATAGCGATTCTTATCTTGTTCTTACAAGGGCTACCATAAGTTTTCATCGTTAGAAAATTTGTGTTCGTCCTTTACCCTTCCTCCAAAAGGCCACTTTATCAGATATATATTGCTAACCTTACTTAAAATTCTTATCTCTTTGTACTTATTTTTCCATCTTCTCATTCAATTAATAGGTCAACTATTCTTCTAGTTGTAATTGCATACTATTTTAAGGTATATACACATTGCTTCCAATTTTGACTTCATTGATGTGTACTACCTGGTACTTGTACTACTATTCTCTCGAGTTGATCAGTTCATTGTGTTACCTTTCTTTCCCCCTTGAGAGGCGACGTCCACGGAACAAGACAACCCAATAACCATTTATTATGACTTAAGCTACTGCAACTCAATAATCACCCTAAATCCATTTTATATATTTTCAATCATCCACTCCTTTCTAACCCATAAATAAATTTTTGAAAATATGGTCATGTTAAAGCCAAATCAATTAAGGATATTAATATTTCAAATGTTGCCATATAGAAAATACCTCTTTCAATGCTTCATCACACACATCAATAACAATGTGTTATTATTTAAAGTTCTCTCTTTTAATGATTCCTTCGACAAATTCGCAGCAAATATCATCTAAAACTATTTCTCAAAGGATTACATAGTTTCCATTAATGCAATGAAGATGTATATGTTTCTTTCTTTTTCTATGAAGTAAATTTCCCTTCATCGTTAGCCAATATCTCTTCCTACCAATGTAGCTCATGTTGGTTCTATAGTTTCTCCTATCAATGAGGATCACATAAAAAATTTAGATGGTTTTCTCATGGCTTCAATAGTCATGACCTTGGGCATGTTGGAAAATGTTTAACAGGTAACATATGCTTGTCATTGATGGCAAGAACAACAATGAAGATGGCATGGGTACGAGAAGAATGTACAAAGGATTGTTGGCATGTTTTACAGGCAGCGTAGACTTGTCATTGATGGCAAGTACAGTAGTGATGATGGCTTAAGTACAACAATGAAGATGGCAGGATCAGAGTGTGCATGTGAAGGTACAGGAAGAATGTACAAAGGATTGTTGGCATGTTTTACAGGCAGCGTAGACTTGTCATTGATGGCAAGTACAGTGGTGATGATGGCTTAAGTACAACAGTGAAGATGGCAGGATCAGAGTGTGCATGTGAAGACTCTGCAGAGACGCAGAAGTCCAAGAATCCCTTGGTGATTCGGAAGTGAAAGCTCAGGAGGAACAACGTCGAGGAGCACGCGTGCAGCAAAGCTCAAGATACAGGAGTTCGCAGAAGAGAAGGAAGACAAAGATCCACAGTTGTTGGATCTCATTCAGAAATCCTGTCAGCCGTCAGATCAGACAGGAGCTGCATGAGGTTTACCATCGGGAAAATCCAAGGTGAAATCCCGACAAAACGAGGGTTGTCAGATCTGAATATAGACAAGAAGAGCGCGCTAAAGAGGGAGACAGATCTCAGTCGTCAGATCTGAGCGCAGGGTCCGATCACCGTTGGATCGAAGAGAACCTGCACGGTCTTTAAAGTGCAAGGAGAAGTGGGCGTAATCACAATATGAAAAATCGAGATGAAATTGAGCCGTCAGATCAAGCATTGATCTGGACCATTAATTCCAGTCAGTATCGGGGATCGGGACTTTGAAGTTACAAGAACACTTGACATCAAGAACCCCGATTTCGCGATATGCGATATCGCGATTCAATCGCAGCCATTGAATTGAGAATGAGATCTGGACCGTTGATTTTCTTCATGGAGTAATGGGGATCGGGACTTTGAAATGTCAAAATCACTTGACAATAAGAACCTCGAAATCGCGATGTGCGATTTCGCGATTTAATCACAGCCGTTAAGATAAGAAGTGATCTGGACCGTTGATTTAACTCCTTATCGGAGTTTCGTGGATCGGGATTTGGAAGTGACAAGAACATTCACCACAGGAATGTCAATTTCGCGATATGCGAAATTACGATGCAATCGCAGCCGTAGAATCAAGCTTGGATCTAGACCGTAGATGTAACTCCATATCGGAGTTTCGGGGATCGCGAATTCAAGAGGCAAAGAACTCAATGCATCAAGAATGTCGATTTCGCAATATGCGAAATCACGATTGAATCTGGACCGTCAGATCAATAAATGATTTGGACCGTTGATCTGACATCTCACAGAGTTTCGGGGATCGGGATTTGTAAGTGACAAAAACTATGAACGTCAGGAATTCTGATTTCGCGATGAGTGAATTGCTGACTTAATCTGAATCGTCAGATCTGATTATGATCTGGATCGTTGATCTGACCGCTTTATGGAATTTTGTGAATCGGGATTTGTAAGTACATTGAACATAAGGAATGCTGAAACCCAATTTAAAAAAGGCAAGAATAATAAAGGTCATCCAACGGTGCGAATAAAACTTGCCAGTGATCGGAGGGTTACTGTTCTCTCTCACAGTTAACTACTAAGTTTGGATTCTGTTAGCAAAACGGACTCATGATTGAAAATCAGTTAGCGTTTCAGTTGGCCTTTCAGTTGCTTGGACAGTTGTCTTTCTTTTACCTAAGGAAATGGGAAGTGGAACCGCCATGGGGTTGTGTATAAAAGAAAATGAGACAGACTGTGTATGGTTGGCGATTCTGGAGGAAAAAGAGCTTGTAATTGAAACAAAAAGGATGAGCTCGACTGTTACAGAGAAGACGAAGAGTCTCAACTGCCAGAGAGGCTGAGGAATCTCAGCATAACACCCAGTGATGCTGAACGCGTCGGTAAACCGCCAGAGAAGCTGAAGAGTTACCATGATGATCAGGCAGAGCACTCGAGAGGTGGAGGATATCGGCACAGTGTGAGCATGCAGAGGGTAGGCGCACATTGCATGTACGAGGTGCACAGAAGTTATAAGTATACGGTACAGAGAAGAGATGGAGTTGTTGTTACTGTTGGAATTTGCTGTGATTGCAGCTGGTGAAGGTGATTCATGTGTGAGGAAGAAGGAGAGTGCATCAGCTGAATTGAACAGAAGAGGATCTGTGCAGTGAATGGGTATGGCGCACAGAGCTTAAAAGGTAGAAAAACAGACAGCGCAAGTGAGGAGTGCAGGAAGGCAATGAGGCAGACAGAGTAACGAAATGCAGCAGAACAGTGATGAGTCTGGTAAGCCATTGTTGAACATTATATCACTGTGATAAGTTTGAGTAACAAAGAATTAATATATGAGGGAGGTGCTCGGGAGGACTGTTGTCCTCAGAGGTTCAAGTGGGTGCTTGAACACAGGGAGTTGTAGCTTCCATCTGGTTGCAGCCAGAGAAACCAGGGTGGCAGGGTGGTGCAAGGGAGAACTCTTGTTCTCTGTTATACA
>ML792776.1:156601-186619 GCA_009831015.1 Picea engelmannii | reverse complement strand
TCCTTGCCATATCCAATACCATTCTCCCTACCATTTTTCTCAACTTTCATGCAACCAATAAAATTGCTAGCATTTATGCACATTTTCAACAATTCATGAAATGATGTTTGAATTGTATTTTACCAACAATTCAATCATTTCCATCCCTTGCTCATTTAAAAACAAAATTCAACTATTAATCTTATCGTCTGGAATGAAACCATCGTTCATTTTACATGAGTTATCCACACACCAAACCTTTCATAATGCAATCAAACAATACTCACAAATAAAACCAATGTTTTCATACCCATGGCCACATCTACACATTGCATCCTTGCATTGACTCCAGAATACCATATACCCATGTCATGTATTCCACCATGTGAGTTGGAAGGTATAGCCCACACTTTAACACATTATCCAAACTCTTCCCCATTTACATGTCTAATCATTTGGATACCTTCCTCTTCAACCCATACACAACACTAGGAATATAATTCTCTTAGTCCTCTCTCGTGTTGACAAAGAGGTTGCTTGCATGGAACTATAGCCCTTCCATTTCCAACCACATCATGGCTTCACACATGACCATTTCTAATGACATTTGTTTCTATAACAACAATAATGTCTCCCGAATTAATCTTGGTCACGTTTTCATAACCGACATAACACAATATGTAATTAAATTTATCATAAATGCATTCAATCATTACATAGAATGTGTGTACTCAAGGACTCCTATCTTTACATCAATTTCAAATATTAAAAATTTGACTGAAAAAATTATTGCCTCAATTCTCTTAATATTTTATGCATCATAACACCCCAAATGCATACATGCATGGTTGTTATTAATTTACTTGATGATACCTAACTAGTTGATATTTTTGTGCTAGCTTGCAAGATGCCTCTATTGACCTCTTTATCAACATCTTACCACCCTCAATCATTTTCACATGGATGGTTATCATATGCATCAATATCATCAAAACCTTTAGCCATGCTACAAACAATTTCCTAAATACACAATCTATCGTTAGTCCTATTCAAAGATCACAACTTTATTAATTCAAGAATATATATATCAACAGACCACTCTTAGTCTACAATCATGTCCATATGCACAAATAGACATAAATATTCATTAAGCATTAAATTATTTCATGCCCACTTCATGCACATGCATTTTATGTTTATCACATGCATCATGCATCACTTCTATCGTGCACTTCGGTGCATTTTATTTCAACTTATTTATTTATTTTATTGTTGTTGTAGATGGTTGTACTTGAATTCCTGTAGATACTCACATCATTGTGCACTTCCATTCTTCTCATATGTGCACCACTGATACCTATTCTGAACCTTCTAGACAAGCCCCCACTTGGCCATTCTGCATTTCCAACCACTGGATCCATTAGTGTTTCCTTCTCTTAGTTGTTTCCTTTATGTAGAGAATCATGTCCCAATGCCATTTTGGCTAAAATTATCAATATTCATAGTGATGTAACATGCACTAGGCCAACTGAATATTAACACTGCAATATAATTAACCACTCTTCATTTCCTTGACCCAATCAGTCTTGAAATACCATTCTCATTTATTGGCATTTCAACACTATGAAATGTTTCTTTTATGTTTTATTTTCCAATACCCTCTTCTATCCATGCCTTTTTTCAACGTACCTCTCTTCACTTCATTGAGTGATTCACTACTTGGCCACTCAATACCACTCTACTCCAAATGGAATGCTACACTCCTCCATTTGCACATGTACCTTGCTTCCACGACACACTCTGATAATAAAGGAAAATTTATTTCTCTACATACTCTTAGGCACAAGTAGCTAAGTCTAGCTTCCTGATTTCCCAATTTACTTGGTTGAACTTGAATCAAATCTTAACATTCTTCCTTCCTAGCCTTTGATCATCTTCTAAATTGGCCTTTACATAACACTCTCCCCTTAAGTGTCTTGGTTCATCCTTAACTCAAGGTTCAAACATTTTTATCTACTATTTAAACTACGTTTCATATTCCCATGCTTTGAACCTCCATGTGTACCTATTGCACATGCAATATCATGAATTCTAGATGGTCTTTCTTACTCATCATCCCCATTTGATATGCACATATGTCATATAGTATTTTTTCCCACATTAAAATTTTAGTGGAGGTATTCCATATTTCTCATTGATTCTACATGTCTTGTTCTTGTAGCTTCCTCAAGAAATCACATGCTTATTTCAAAGAATTGTACTTTCCTTTTCCTTATATATGTATATTTCTCTTTCATCTTCCATATATATATATATATATATATATATATATATATATATATACCTCATTATAAACCTACTATATTCCATAAGTAACTTTAATATTCTGAGTAATGTGCATACAACAACATTTTTTAGCTAAAACTATAATTTACAATGCTGGAAACATATGCACAATTTTTCCCTTTAAGGTCAACAATCATCTTCCTTCTGATTTCATGTGAGTTTAGCTATGCAATTCAAAGTTATGGGTGCATATATGGATTATTCTACCGAAGTTATTTCTAATGAATCATTTCTTTCTCAAATATGATCTCTGAGCAGAAAGTTTTAGTCATCCAAATATTGCTAATTTACTCTTTTTTGTACACTCTTCAATCTAGTGCAATTAATCCCAGACACCAACTTCTGCAACTTGTAGAAGTAAATATGTCAGCAAATAAGGAAATTTTTGTATGATACACAAATAAAAATTATGATATGGAACTCACAACAACTCTCATATTGTCATTCTGATGCTACAGACAAAAACTGCAACAATATGGAAATGACAACTTTGTTCTTTTTCACACCTTTTTCCTAGACTTAGAATTTTTAGCCAAATAGGCTATCTCCCAAACTATGCACTTTTGGAAAAATTTAAGTACACAAAAATTGTTTGTCTTGATGGATATACAAAAAGTTGAGTAAATAATTTTTTCCATATTTTCCATCCGGGGACCCTTTTCCTCCTTTGAAAATCCCCAAAAATCCTAAAAAGTGGCCCAGAATAGTGGATTTTGGCCTATTTCAGCATCCCCATTCTAAACCCCTTTGGATTTATTCAATTCCTTCTTGGGTTATTTCCATGCCTGGTTTCAAGACTCTCTTCGAGAATTTCGGCTTGATTTGGACCTTTGCTAATGATCTAGACCCCAAAATTAAAAAAACACTTTTTTATTTTTTGGAAAATACAAGCATAAATGGGGAGTTCCCCTCTTTTCCAATTTTGTATATATCCTCACTTCAAAAAAAACCCATAAGTTTCATCTTAGCATGAATTAATCTACTCTAGGTATGGCCAAAATAATATTTTGGCTCCAAGCTTGGTATTTTTTTAGACTATGGGACAATTTTTCCTATGTGGCATCATTGGTATCGTGGCTACTGATGTGGAATTGTAGGTCCACATGGCACCCTGAGGTGATTCCATGTCACCCTCTTCGCCCACCTGACCTGCCTCATCAACCTTCTCTCTCTTCTTTCTCTTATGTTAGCCTTAAAAATTTATAAAATATTAATATTTTACAGCCCCACTTGCCTAGCTGGCACACATCTGACCTCGGATGGGAGGAGGGTCCCACCTTGTCTGAAAAATCCATGTGGAACCCCTTCACTGGAAGCAGGGATGGGAGGGTCCCATCCACACCTTTACCTTGGCGTGTACGAATTTGTATGTCTCCCAAATCTGATAGTTGAGATTTGGAGAGATCGACAACAGAGAGGGGATGTCGCATCCAAAAAGTGCCCAAGGTTTAACAACTCTTGGGTCGGGATAGTCATTTTCCATTCTGTGTGGAATGATCTGAATGGTGTCGCATGGTACAAGGCCCCTGGCCAAAACCACTCCCCTACCCATGCAACAATGGTTTATGGTATTGATTATACCATTGTTTCATGCGCCCCTGCGTCACCTACCACCAAATGCCACTGTGCCACCAATTTACACCATGGAAGTACACATCACCTCCTCCACATCACCACCACGTGGCCTCTACGTCATGCTAACATCATGTATAATAAAAAACCCAAAATTTCCCAAATTTTGAATTTTTCCAATTTTCCAAAAATGCATAATTATGAAATTTTTACTAGGAACACCATGGAACTTGAATTTAAGCTTGCTAATGGCCAATTTAGGCCTGACGTGCATTGGATTGACCTCTACACCTAACCTTTGACTCTCTTAGGTCAAATTCTCAACCAATTTCACTGCAAAAATTGGGGCTTTTCCCAATTTCGCCCAATTCTTCATGGCTACATCGTAATTTCCATAATTTGACCAATTACAGCCCCAAGACATGCATAATTAGATATTAAAATTTCCTATTTTAACCCCTAAACTGGAATTCACCGAAATTACAGTAAAACTCCTCACACTTTTGCTTGAAAAAATCTGACAAACACATTGTGAACATTCTCTAAGATTTAACTCTACAATTTTAGCTTCTGCGTGCTAAGTCTGGCCCATACATGAGTGTTTGAACCTGTCACTTTGATACCATTTTGTAATGTACCCATCCAAGCTAAGTCCCTTCACTGTGGAAAACAACTTACACTGATAAAAAAAAATTAAAAATGCCCCATACATATAACAGAAAACCAAGGGGTAGCAAGCCCATAAATTTTACAATTAAACAACAAGTTGTTTTAACCATGCATCTTCAACATTTATAAAATAAACATGAATGCACCCAGTATGCACACAACAAATACCCATCTTTCAAATAAAACATTTACACAACAAATTATCATAAATAAACAACCAAACACTTGTATGTTTATAACTATAATCCAATTGGCTACATACAAAGGATGAACCTTCCAGCCATAGGCACTACTGCTCCAAATCTCAATAGCAGGCCACCCCTAAGCTGAGGCTATGAGCCCACAAGGAGATATGGCCCTCTAACTATCCACTCTCCACTCTCATCAAGCCCAAAACCCAAGCTCTACTCCTACAACAGTTCCAATCCACCAACTCTCTATTTTCCCCACAACCAACACAACCCAAGGAATGTATCCCCTTCGCTGCTCACATTCCCTCAAGATGTACCATTTGTTTATCACAGATTCCGGTGCACTTGGTTGGACATGAATCTATAAGCTAGGGAATTAATGAACTCTCATTTATTTCAAGAGTACTCACAACAACCTTCATAATGTTCTTAAGCCATTTCCTCAACAAAAAATGTACTACAAGATTACAACCTATTTTATAGGCACAACGGCCTTATTTCTAGCATAATACATATCCAAACAATGGATTCCCTCAAGCGTATCATGGTTGGTTCTCTTCCCAACACTCAACTCCTCCTTGTTTCCCAAAAAATTGCATGAAAAAACTGTCTTCTTTGGCCATATGCATTTCTTTTTCCCCAAGTCAATTGACTTCTCACTCTGCCCAATGTTGATTGTAATTCAACCCCATGCTCCCCGATAATTATGGGATGTGACTCCTCACACCCACACTCTTACATGAAATAAATGGTTGTCTTTGAGAACACTCAACAACAAAGAGAAGGTTTACACAATGATAATACTTCAGGAATGTGGGTTGGATTGATACCCATGAACAAATCTATAATATACCTAGTATATTACATTTATTATTATTTAATAATATGTTATAGGTTTGTTATTATGTAAATAAGCATTATAATGTAAATGATAATTCATAACCTTTGGAAAGAACACGACTTATCATTCCCAACGAGTATTTATATACACATATTGTATTTCATATTATGTCTTGAGTAAATATGTAAAATGAATAGTAAATAAATATTATTTATTATGGAAATATGAAATTATGTTGTTTATTCATGATATTCATGGGGGGCTATGATTCTCCAAGAGAGGGGGTCCAAGAAGTCCCTTCTCACAAGGTCTTGATAATACTTTCTGTAATTGATAAATGGAAGAAGAAGGATCCTTTGAGCTGATTTTTCCAAGTTTTTGTATAGGAATATTTCACTAACAATGTTCCCTTAAGTGTATCAATTTCCTCTTGTGATGGTGGAATAATGTTTGTCTCTTCCAATTTCCTTGCGAACAAAAATGGCCAAAGGCCTAGTGGTGGTCAAAGACCAAGATCAGAGATACTCCAAAAAATTATGTTTGGCTAAAATTCGGGTCAAATAGGATCTTAATGAAGTGTGTCAAAAGATCAAGATTAGAATTGACTTTGATACCAATGAAATGAACAATGCTCATTTATTGTACAAACTTCCAAAATAAGAAAGACAAACAACAAAAATCCATAAGGGTTAAATAAATAATTAAAATAAGAAATGTACATGATGGTATATTACACATTGATGGATCACGAGGTTGATGAGAAATGTCCTTTTGTTAGGTCATGTGTAACTTCATTATCATTGTTTATTATTATTATTGATAATGTGTGTGTAACTTCATTAATCACACACACATAACAACGAGGTTAGTGATGCATTGAACAACCAAGCTTGTTTCCAACCCATGCATGGATGAGATTCTTGTTGGCTATGTACTTATATTGTCATTTGATTTTGGAAGTGACAATTGCATCTTATGATCATAAAATTGATAATTGTTTATATTGTTTAAAGGCTTGTGGAAGAATTATTTTTATGTCATGTCAATGTTGATTGATATATTTATTGGCTTGATTGTTATATCCCAAATCTACTTTTCTTTTATGTTTAGCATAACGAAGCTTCTTTCTAATCAAAACATGAATAAAACTTTGGTTGATGATACATTGAATAAAATTATATTATATTTAGTTGAAATTTATTTGGAGTCTAAGTGTAAATTCCATCATCATTTGATAGAACCAAACTTGTTTGTGTACCTTTTTACTTGTACCATCTATAAAAAAAATTAATCAACATAGCAAAGTTTGGTTTCATAAACGCTTAATCACTAAACTTATCAATTCTTTTTTCTCATACTTATAATCACTACTTTGAATATCCTACTATCTTGTATAAATTATTATATACGTATTAAATTTGTTTTAAATATAAGAAAGTATTTTATTAAAATACAAAAAAGTAATGCTAGGTAATGCCATTTTTTACTTATACACAAAAATTTTGTAAAGGTTTTGAAGGGAACACGTTCATATTTTATCCATGTTGGCCTAATGAGTAAAAACAATATGAAACACACTTGCTCTTTTCATTTTCCTTTTATATTTTCCTAACCTAATTATGGATGAGACGCTTTTTGGCCATGCATTGAATAAAATTGAGTTGTAAAAACAATGGTTGAACAATTATTTGCACATCCATATATTTGGAAGATGTCGGGATTAAATTTCTTTTCCCAATTATCATTTTTTTTTTCACAAAGAAATAGAGGTTATTTTATTTTATTTCATCGATTCAATAATTCAATTATTGGTTGTTAATCTAGATTGATATAGCATCATTTTGCAGTTGCATGTTTTCTTTTAAATTGAGTGTTGGAAGAGGTTAATAATAACATGTTTGATTTCTCTATATTTATACATGTAGGTGATATATTTTGGAATTGTTGTTTGTAGGTGATATATTTTGGAAGTTTAATAGGAATTTTGAAGTGAAATTGTTGTTAGTTCAGAGCTTTCTCCTCAACATTTGTTTGTTTACAAGCTATGCTATGGTTTGGTAGAATTATATTGTTTTCTTTAAAATTGTTAAAATAATGTACATTAAGAAGATTTCCAATTAACATATGGGAAGTTTAATTGGTGTTTTACTTATATTTATGCAATATTTTCATATTGACGTGATTTCTCAAGAAAATGTGGTAATATTGTAGGGAAAATTGTTTTCATGGTATGATTAGTTATTTTTCTAGATAAAATTTATTTTTTGGGGTAGGATTAGTAAAAATGTTCTGCTTTTTTTGGTACCATTGCATTTTAATATGATACCCAAAAACAAAAACTAGTTGTTAAGTATTATTATTGGGTATGAATAGAGTGTCTCATGTTGTTTTGAGATATGTGGTACATTTGTGAATATGTTCCGATGGAAACATTGTTGAAGAGAAAATTGTTTTCATTGTCTATCTGTTGAGGAAAAAATGATTTTGTTTGGGCGCCATTAGGAAAATCGTTGCCTAGTTTGTTAACATTGTATTTTAATATATTAAAAAAAAATGTTGTTAAACATTGTTGATGGACATTTTGTTTAGTTTTAGATTTTCTTCCCATAACTAAAATTGTTCTATCTGTGTATGGTTTTCAAAATATTTTGGTCTAGATAGAGTTTCTCATGTTACCTTGAAATTTGTGATACATTTGTAGATCTGCGACTAATAGTTATTATTTTCATTTGATTTTGGAACTAATGATTGTGTCTTATCCTCATAAAATTCTTGGTTGTTTATATTGTTTAATAGCTTGTGCAAGAATTATTTTTATGCAATGTTATTGTTGGTTAAAATTTCTATTAGCTTGGCTAACAATCGATTAGTTGCAACAAGGATTCTCTTTCCCATTCAACAAATGACACGATTTTCATTTCATTTGTTGGTCATTTGATCTAGCTTATGAAATGGATTGCAACATTGAATCATTGAATTGTTGATTTGTGGAAGCAAACACTATCGGTCTAAATTAATATAACATTAACACATTCTTACCTATATCATTTTCTTGTTTATGAAGACGACATTTTTTCTTCAGGAAGATTTCAGAACTTGAGATTACGTTGAAAATAAGTCTTTTGTTTTCTACAGATTGAAAAACATTCAAATCTACAATTAAATGAAACAAATCTTGTGGGTGCTAGTGTTATTGATCATAAGGTAACAAAATACATGAGAAACAAAAAGTCACTTTAGGTTTGATATAAATTATCCTTGTTTAGTTGACTTGTTATAAGAGTATTTGTTTCTAGATGAATCAAGTCTAATTCAATTATAGTTCAATGTTGCACTATTGGAAAATGATGCTTAGTTTAGTTGTTGAGTTTTTCTTGTGTTTTTAATCGTTGAAAGTATTTGTAAGCATTTTGGTCTTATTATGGTGACCCTTTTTTTATTGATGTATGAGTCACATATTTGTTGAGATTGAATTAAATGGTCATCTTACTTAGCTAATGAAATAAATATAAGTCTAGCTATAAAGCTACTTAAAAACAAGTTAGATTCTAAATATGAATGAGTGAAGTTTTCTAGTTGTCTATTAAACATCCGTTTGGAATTGTATTGAGAATTTCAAAGATATGTCATGCGTGTGCATTTGTATGAATATATGGTAACTCGTTTGACTGATGATGCTTGGTAGAAAACCTTGATGCTTGGTGTTTGTACACCAGGAATATTGCCAATTAGTGTTTGGAAAGATCTATTATTGTTATTCTTATATTCATACAATAAGTTCATATTGACAAGGTTTCTCAAGCGTAGGAGGCTAATGTTTTTTTTGTTGGTTATCGATGTATTCTATGATTATTTTGTCTTATATGGTAACCATGTAATACTATAATTCTTTTTGTTTTCTTGAAAATAAAATCTTGGTCCATTGTACACTAGTCACAAAAGTTCAAGTTCAACTTGCAACTGTTCTTACGGAGATTGTATGGAAATTGCACATATATCCTTATAAAAACTTTGAAATGTTTCACTAGACAAAATATTTTTAGGCCACATTAAATCTCTCATAGTCACCTATAAAAAGATGACCCAATCTAAAACATGTATTTTTAGATTATCCCACTTCAAATTGTTCACAACCTTGGCAAAATGTAGATTAGGTAAAAGCATCTACAGATTGAAAATTGCCTCCAACAATCCTAATATAACATCCCAATATAGTTTCAAACATGAATGGGCCTTGTCATTTATTTTAAGGAGATATGCAATCATCTAAAGGCTTGCAACATCAACAAATGTGTGTCTTAATTGGCATATTTCACTACTTACCCTAAGATCCATCAATAGGTTGTTGTCAACCAAAATTGTCATGAATGAGTACTTGGGATTCTTCATAGAAATACCTATCAACAATCCACCATCATTATTCTCTAGATTTATTTTTCTTTCTATTTCTCCAATGCAACCCTTTAATCTATAGATTGTGTAACTATCGAGCATCAAACTCAAGTTCAAAAGTTGAACAACTTCCTCTAGTAGACCCACTATTAGGGCATGTTCTCTAAATAAACTCAAATAGCCCCTTGCTTAAGGGTAGCACCAATGTTTCCATTAATATTGTACTAGGAATCACCCATAAGGGTAATTTAAAGTTATATGTTTGATATCATGTACTTAAGGATATTTTACACAAGAGAAACTACTCCATGTATACATTCATTCAAGTCTAGGGATTCTATCAACTTTGAAAGTGGAGGATTATTTTGTCTTGGTAAGAATGAGATGGATGTATACTATAGAGAAATATATGAATATTTTGAAAAAAATGGTTCATACCAAGGAAAAACTAGAAGGCATCATGTCAGAGGGATATTCAATGCAAGAGGACATTAAAAATATGAAGGATTAAGTATGAGAAGGAAATGGATGTTTCTTAAAGCTATCATAGGAGGAAAGAACTATGATACATGCCTATGTTCTTCTAAACACATCTTCATTTGACAAGTGGCATAAGTGAAAATATTATTTACATGATAATTTATTTATTAAATTGCATTTACACATTTATATTATTAGTCTTACTATCTTGTGTGTTCATATTCTATGTAGAAAACATAAAAAAGAGAATTGAAGAGGGATGCATCCACCTCAAAAGTGCGGACTTCATGAATTGATTGTAGGTGATTCTTCTCCAAAATTTTATGAATGGATTGTTGAGGAAATATATGAAAAAAAACAAGAAGGTTAAGATATAACTATGAAGGAAAATGACGTTTCACAATCTCCACATTTATGGTCTTGGCGTTTTAGTGGAATGTGGGCATATGGTAGTCATTTAAGAGTGGAAGAAAAGAAAAAAGGAAAGGAAAATTGTGATTGTATTGTTGGTGTTGAATTTCATCATGAAATCAAAAACAAATTTTTTGTTGGATTCATCCAAGAAATTTTTCAAGTTGATTATGGTGAAAATAGTCATATATTATTAAAATGTAAAAGGATTAAACCATCCAAAGAACAACTTGATGAGAATGGATTTATATGTGCAATACAGGTCAATTTTTATCAAATAGTTATAATTTGTATGTTTTCCCTCTTCAAATTAACCAATCATTTATAATTGATAATGTGACAAGCCCATGATGGTTATATGCCATTCAAACAAAGTTTTGTTCAAAATGAAAATTCATGGAAGTTGTTGATATAATGTTTATGAGGAATATGACAATTTACAAGAAACATTGGAATAATAAGTGGAAGATGATGATAGAGTGTTTGAAGAAGAGACTTTGATTCCCAATGAATATATTGAGAGAAAGGATGTAATCCATGTCGCATATGAGAATAAGGAAGAAAATCAAGAAAATGCATACATGAGTGATCAATTGTGATCTCGATGTCAATGCAGATGATAATTATGATGATGATTTGTCACCTTAACTTTATGGATTCAATTTTTACTATACAAATGGAAAATTCCATTTTGTCCATTGGATAGCCAAATGGTTTTACTAATCTTCATCTAAAATTCATTCTTCTTAGTTGTATTGCCATGAAAGGATTTGCCATAGTGTATTTTTGTATTACATATGTTTTAGGAAACATTTTGTAGTTCATAGTTTACTAAATCGTTGTATTGCCATGAAAGTATTCGTCATAGTGTATTTTTATATTATATATGTTTTAGGAAACATTTTGTAGTTCATAGTTCACTAAATCTTGGGATATGCATAGATCATGCTACTTAATTTGATCATTTTCACTATCCAAATAATTTATTTGTATTTTGCCTATGGGATCAACCAAGTGATTTTACTAATCTTTATCTAAAATTCATTCTTCTTAGTATTATTGGCATGAAATTTTTTTCCCTTATGTATTTTTATATTATATATGTTTTAAGAAACATTTTGTAGTTCATAATTGAGTAAACCATAGGATAAACATGCCACTTGATTTTCATCTCTTTATTCCTTTTTAGTCTAATTATCATAGATTAGGTAGTTGAAAGGAAAAAGGTCACTAATGGTATTGTTTGTGTGAAATTTTGGACATTCATATATGAAGAAAAAGGATTAAAGAACATAAATGGCAATGCCCATGTTAAAAATATGATAGGATATGAGCATATTTGTAAATAAAACATGACAAAAAATGATTAATGTTTATCATCTCTTGGTTTGAAAAATAACTTAGTAGTTAATTCAATTACCTTTTCACTTCTATGCATATTTTATGAAAATGGTATATAATTTGTTTAATGATGTACGCCACACATGATTTTGATACTAATATAATATGTTTTGAAAAATAGCTTAGTAGTTAATCCAATTACCTTTTCACTTCTAGGCATATTTTATGAAAGTGGTATATAATTTGTTTAATGATGTATGCCACACATGATTTTGATACTAATATAATATGTTTTATGTTTTATACATGATTTTGATACTAATATAATATGTTTTATGTTTTATAGGGGAGAATTAGATTGCACTTGAAAAAGGAAAAAACATCAAAGAAGGGAAAGTAAAAGCATATTGCCACCAATTCATAAAAGCCAATGCATTAGTGATTCAATACATGTAGTCAGAGACAATACTTGCGATCATGAGAAACCTAATATACCACATGATTTACAAGAGATTATTGATGGACACGAGGAATTAAAGAAAAATAAAGTTTGTAGTTCCTTAATTTATTTAAAATTAAAGGATATTTGTTTAATGATGTATGCCACACATGATTTTGATACTAATATAATATGTTTTATGTTTTATACATGATTTTGATACTAATATAATATGTTTTATGTTTTATAGGGGAGAATTAGATTGCACTTGAAAAAAGAAAAAACATCAAAGAAGGGAAAGTAAAAGCATATTGCCACCAATTCATAAAAGCCAATGCATTAGTGATTCAATACATGTAGTTAGAGACAATACTTGCGATCATGAGAAACCTAATATACCACATGATTTACAAGAGATTATTGATGGACACGAGGAATTAAAGAAAAATAAAGTTTGTAGTTCCTTAATTTATTTAAAATTAAAGGATATGTTTGAATTGAGGACAATTATGGTAATTGGTGAGCTATCTAATGCCACATATGTTGTGGCAAAAGATAAATAAATTTAGCCTAATGCAGCTGAATAAACATTGATTACATATTTTTAAGCAATGTGCCTCAAAACACACCTGTTGCATCTATAAATCTTGATGCAAATATAGGAACACCAAATATTTCTTGTATGTATTGATTATTATCAAAAGATCAAGACTTAGTCAAAAGTGATATAGGTGTATAGAAATGAAAGCCAAAGAAAAAAAATTATAAGGGAAGAAGGATTTCTTGTTTGAGGTGTTGAAAGATGGTGATCTCACTAACTAACATGTTGCAAGGTGGGCCACATAGTCGGGTACAAGATGTAGGTATTATTTGAATGTTATGCAATAAAACTTTTCAAACCAAGGTCCAAGAAAAGTTAATCTTGTCATATAAAAAATGGAAAAATATTTTGAGATTGTTGGTGGAAAGATACCCACAACATATTACAATAGTAGAATGATAAGTTCGATGAACAAATTTAGACATATATGTAAAAAAATAATCTCTAATGGAAAAGAGAGCATTAAATCCAATCTAAATCCCAAACATTGGGAGGATTTCAAGGAAAATATGTGTTCCAAAGATTTTTTTAGGAAAAAGTAAAAGAAGGAAGAAAACAAGAAATAGTGTGAAGGTTATATATGTTTTTGGTCAAGGTGGGTTGCAAGTAAAAACAAACAATTTTGTAAGTGTGGATTTTTGTCTAATAGTACATTTTTCTATATATTTTGATTTGTTTATCCAACTGATTATGTGTTGAAACTTGACATTAAATTGTAGGTGGAAAACATTAATAGAGAATTGGGTGTAAAAGATATTGTTCAATATATCGAAGAATTAGACTATGGTAAAGAGAGCAGGATGCCAAAATCTACAACAAAAGGTCCTTTGCATCTATTGAATTTTAGAGAAGCCAACTAGGAACTACTTCAAATGTTGAAAACCCAAAAAACTATCATAATGCAATGAAATGTATATATAGGTTGACATAGACAGTTTCGTAATTAACCTCCTGTAGTAAACATCTTATTGATGCATGGAAGAAGGGGGGATTTCTCGATTCAGATGAGGTAACCTGAGTTTAATTCCCCTGCAACCATTTATTTTCTTGAATTTTTAGTTTTGATGAAGTTTTTATTCCATTTTTGTTCCCTCATGAACCCTATTTGTTATTGAATAGAAAATCCTATCAATATTATGAAGGAACGTTATATCTAGGCGGTGCAAAAATGGTGAAAGACTCAAAAAGGGGCCTGAATTTTCAACCCTTGACGTTATAAAAGTACATGAACCAAAACATGCAAAGGTATGGTCCTTATAGAAATATTGGTATTTATAATACTTTAGAGAATACATGATTTTAATATTTCAGAATCTATTTGTAGGGTAAATGATCCATGTGGACATTCGTGGCCACCCACCTATTCTACTAGCTCAAAGCACAGTTTTCCATTTTGGCATTTTTTCTACACTTGTTCAGGTCCTAAACTTCTAGGGCCATTTTTAGGCCTTAAAAAACATTTTTTGGGCACGATAGTGCACATATGATAAGTATAGGCATGGTCTAAGCCAAATGGAATGTGTACTCCTCAGCTAGACCTTTCCAATGAGGTATCAAGTGGCCCAAGAGAACATCACATGAAAAAGTTACGCCCTCGAAAAGTTAACGTATCAACTACCCCCATCGGGACCCACAAACCTTTTGAAGTTTCGTCTCCTGGGGTTAGGGTTTTGGATGTTTAAAGTTTTCTAAATTATGCTTTATGTTAAAAATGCCTTTGGAGCCTCATTGTAATGAGATTATTTCAAATGAGTGTAGCCGACACATCTCTTCTCATAGATAAGCTACCACCATTCTAGCTAGCTTGTTTGATTTTGCATTTTACGGTCTTTTGTATTTTCAGATAGTCATTAATATAATTTGAGTTTCACTGTATTACTGTGTTCCATGCCATATCTCTATGTATTTACTTGTTATATATCTCTTATATTTCTTCCTTCACATCGTTCTCAAAATAATAAGGATATGTGGTATCAGAGTAGTCTGCTCCTTGTCATTTTTAGTGCATGTCCTCGACGAGGTCAAGGTATAGAGAGTTGGGTCTCGAGCTTGTTTCTCTTGAAGACAGTCTCTCTCACACACCCAAGAAACCTCTCATGGCAGAAGGAAAGAGGGACTACAGGAAAGGAGGGACTACAAGGTATCATGGATAACTTCACCCAGATCCTTCGGTGGTTGTCAACAACAATGAAAGCACCTTCAACAAACAGTCACTTCGGAGGTACGACGCCTTTCAAGCTACAAGTTAAATTTGATGTTCCTTTATTTTAAGGCCATATAGATGCTAACACTTTGGAAAAATGGTTAATTCTTCTAGAGGGTTATTTCTCTGTCCAAAATTTTTCCAACAATGAAAAAATCACCTTCACGCTCCTTAAGGCCCTTCCCCATGTCAACGATTGGTGGGAGACTTACTGTGACCAACATGTCGAGGAAGAGTCTGCAATTTTTGGGCCAGGACCCACTTGGAAGGATTTTTTTTATGCCCTCAAGGAACAATATTACCTTGTTGGAAATTATGATCACCAGTACACGAGATGGACCACACTGCGCCAAGAGAGGGGTCAAACAATGTCGGATTTCACAAATACCTTCCATACCTTGTGCACCAAGCTGGGTGTCAAATAATTCGAGTGAAATATGGTCCTAAAATATTGTGAGGCTCTACACATATACATCCAAACCGAAATAGAGTTTCTAGACATCTCGTAATTGGGAGTCGCTTATCGGTATGTTGTCAAAATCGAGTAAAAATTTAAGTAGTAGAACAAGTGGGAGTTTGGGTCTGCAAATACGCAACAACCAAAGTATGGTAAGGGTGGCCCTAAATCCCAATCCAAAGGACATAGCAATGATCGATAACCCCAAGATAACCAACCCAAACCACCAACAAAGAAGGGAAATGGGATGTCGAATAAGGACACTGGAAAGTGGTGTGAGTTCCACAAAATCCCTTGGAACAATACTGATGATTGTCGTTCCAAACAGTCATTTTTGGCTGAGATAAAATCCATGAGGTTCGATGATGACTTAGACTCTGATTCATAACTAGAAAATGGAAAGTGGATCATTAACATGGAACCTAGTGTCACCATTGCTACCACAAAAGTCTAACCAAAGGAACTAGAGGAGTTTGAAGAAGGGGAGAACCTCTTCCACTCACGAATGTGGGTGAAGGGGATCCCACTCCATTTCATTGTTGACAACGGTATCTAGAAGAACCTGATCTCAGTAGAGGTTTTCAAGAGGTTGAATCTAGAAACTCTGTCACATCCTCATCCATACACCATTGGTTGGCCCAACCAAGGGCGAGACATCCATGCCAACCAACAATGTCACCTACACTACGACATCAAACCCTTCAAAGACGAGGTATTGTGTGATATTTCCCCCCTTGAAGTTTGTGATTCTTTTTTAGGACAACCATATATGTGGAATCGTCATGTGGTTTATGGATCTAGGCCTCGTAGTTTCATTAATACTTTAGGAGATCAAATCTACAAGGTACTAGAGGCAGTCCAAAAGGATGCGGTCTCTTTGATCTCTGCAAAGCAGTGCAGAAAGGTGGTTTCTCAGACCAAGAGGTTTATCCTCTTTATGGTTCAATTGGAAGGTGAATGGAAGGTCACTGCAACCATCAAAACCTCTACATGGGATCTCTCTGCACAACGGTGACAGGTGGACAAGATAGTAGAGGAATACAAAGACATATTCACCTCGCCTACTGGGGTTCCTATGCAATGTCAGGTAAAGAACTCAATTGATATGACACTTTGTTCTCCTCTGCCTAACGACCCTATGTACAAGTGTTCTCTTATGGAGAATGAATAAATCGAATGTCAGATCCAAGAGTTAATTTTTAAGGGACACATCAGATCAAGCTCCTCACCTTGCGAGAGCCCAATTGTTCTATTACAGAAGAAGGACGGGACATGGCGACCTTGTATTGATTACAGAGCCCTGAGAAAGATCACAGTCAAGAACCGATACCCAATTCCATGGATTGATGATATTCTCGATCAACTCAAGGGAGCCAAGTTTTTAAGTAATATTGATCTAAAGTCGGCCTACCACCAGGTGTTGATTGAGAAAATTGATGTGTGGAAGATGACCTTCAAGTCCAAAGAAGGTATCTTTGAGTGGTTGGTCATGCCTTTCGGCTTGACTAATGCCTTGACCACATTCACACAGATGATGGATGATATATTACAGCCATTCAAAAACTCCTTTGTGGTTGTATATTTGTATGACATCCTCATCTTTAGCAAAACTTGGGAGGAACATTTAGATCATATTCAACAGGTATTGGGCACCTTGCGATAACATAAGTTATATGCCAATTTGGAGAAATGTTCCTTCAGCACGTAGAGAATCCAATATTTTAGATACATCATGGATGATCAAGGTGTAAATGTGGATCCAAACATGATCCAAGTCATCTGTGATTGGTTGGCCCCGAAGAAAATGACCGAGCTCTGCAGCTTCTTGGGCCTCGCCAACATCTATCGTCATTTGTGTTGGGGTTCTCTCTTATTGCTTGGGACCTAATCCAGGTGACCAAGGGTGGAGAAAAGGCTCATTTTGTGTGGTTTTCACCCTAATAGAAAGAATTCAAGTATTTGAAATCCTACCTCTGCTCAACACTAATCCTTATTCTGTAAGACTTAGAAAAACCATTTGATATTGAGACATATGCTTCATATTATGATATTGGTGCAATCCCCACTTAGCATGGGCATCCATAGTCTATCACAATGAAACTCTATATGACATTGTTCATAGATACCCCACCTACATGAAAGAGATGTACTCCATTGTGCAGGCATGTCGACAGTGGAAGCATTACATTCTGTGGAAGGAAATGATCATCCACATTGATCATAGGCCTCTGCAATTCATGCAGACACAAGGAAATTTGCAGAATGACTTCCATCAAAAGTGTTCCACGTACCTGAAAAAATTCCACTTGAATATCAAGTAAGAGAAGGGTAGCACCAACCATGTTGTAGATTTCCTCAGTCGACCCCCAGTGGCAACACTAACCACAGTTCTCAACTCCTGTGGACATGAGAAATCCAGTTGGCCACAATTATACAATAATGACTCTGAATTTGCAACTGCCTATGATACATTGAGCACATGAAAAATAGTTCCAGAATTTAATCTCCAGGATGGATTGCTATGCCATCTAATTCATCTCCATGTTCCTTCAAGCGAGTGTGCAAAGTTGATATGGGAATCTCATTATAGCCGAGCAGCGAGAGATTTTGGTGTAGAATAAATTGTGGCAATACTGAAAAAGAATTGTTATTGGCCGAAGCTTTGACAATATGTTTGAAAGTACATTAGATCATGCACTCCTTGCACCATTTCCAATCCCAACATCAAGAAACATGGTCTATACACCCCTCTTCCTAATCCGAACAGGCCTTAGGAGTCCATCTCCATGGAATACATGTCTAGTCTGTCTTCAACCAAGCATGGGAACGACTATGTCTTCGTAGTCATTGATCGATTCTCTAAGATGGAAATTTTGGCACCCTGGAAGAAGAGCATCACAACTAAGGCCACCGCCAATCTCTTCCTTACACATGTTTGGGTTCATTTTGGGCTTCCACGCACTATTATCTTCAATTGAGATAATAGGTTCTTGAGCACTTTTTGGTCCATCCTATGGTCGACTATGGACACCAATCTAACCAAGTCGACTACCTTCCACCCACAAACTGATGGACAAACATAGGTAGTCAACAAGATGATTTTCCATATCCTGAGGATGTACGATTACAAACATCCACGCACATGGGATGAAATCCTTCCTTATGTTCAACATAGCTACAACAAATCCCTCCACAACTCTATTGTCCACAACCCTTTTAATGTGTTCTTGGGGTCCCAACCATTGGCCCCCATTGAAGTAACTCTTCCCATTGTAGTTGCATAGGAAGAGTTATCACATGCTCAGACTGAGGTTGATTGGGAAACCAAATTTGTTGATTGCATCCAGCACATCCAACAACAAGTTCCTGATATTGTGCAGAAATCCAATTCCAGGTACAAGCAGTGCCACAATCAATATCCAGTACCACACAAGTTTCAGGTGGGAGATAAAGTGTGGTTGCACTTGCAGAAAGAGTGCCTCACAAGACCCCATCAGAAGATATGCTCACTCCGATATAGGCCTTACACCATCACCAAGGTAGTGGGTGAGAATTCTTTTGAATTAAGTATTCCTCCTTTCCTTGGCTTGCACCCAGTATTTAATGTGGAACTGCTTCGACCATATTTTCCACCTCTCCTAGACACTTCAGATCCTTCCCAGTAGTTGGCCCCTATAGAACTCAATCCTGACTACATCGGATAGGAGACAATTGATCGTATCATGAACACCAAGACAAATTACACCCGCTAGTAGACCATCCAATTCTATCGGGTCATCAAAGTAGGGCAGTTTCTTCATCAAGGCAAGTGGCTCACCAGGAGTTAAATTCAACATACATTTTGCCATCTAACGAAGGAACTTGATGCAATGGATACCATTTCTTCCTAAGGGGGGAGTAATGATACAAGTTGACATTGGTGGTGACCCACCTATTCCATGGGCTCAAAGCACAATTTTCCATTTTGACAGTTGTTCTACACTTTTTCGGGTCCTAAACTTTTGGGGCCATTTTGAGGCCTTAAACAACGTTTTTTGGGCACGAAAAAACCTAAACAATGGTTGGAGGCATGGTTTAGACTAAACGAAATATGTACTCCTCAGCTAGACCTTTCCGACGAGGTATCAATCACTCCAAACAAATATCGTATGTAAATGTTACGCCCTCGTAAAGTTGATGTATCAACTACCCCCATCGGGGCTCGCAAACCTTTTGGTGTTTCATCTCCCGAGTTTAGGGTTTGGGATGTTTAGGGTTTTATAAATTATGCTTTATTTTAAAAAGGTCTTTCGATCCTCATTGTAATTATCTTCTTGCGAATTAGCATAGCCGACACATCTCTTCTCAGAGATAAGCTACCACCATTCTAGCTTGCTTGTGTGCTTTTGCATTTTACAGTCTTTTGTATTTTCAGACTGTCATTAATAGAATATGAGTTTCATTGTATTAATGTGTTCCATGCCATATATATGTGTATTTACTTTTTATATCTCTGTTACATTTCTTCCTTCACATCGTTCTTAAAATAATCTAGATTAGTAAATGTTTAGAGAATACCTATTTTTATTTCATAGGTCAATTTAGAGAATACCTATTTTAAATATTCTCAATTTAGAGAATAATTGTTTTTATTTCATTGGATTTCTCCAAGGGAGCTTGGATATCAATAGTGCTTAATAGATAATTACAATGCATAACTAAATTACAATTAGATATAGATGCATGGATCCTACTAGTCTCAATATCTTCAATAGATTCAATTGTGTGATTTTTTTTATTGCCATTCTCAAGTAACTAATGAATACGTCCCATGATCAAATCATTTGAGGTGATATTTTGTGTTGAAGTGGAAATTCCATCTAAATATCCTACCTACTATAGTTATGCTTTTCTTATTTCAAAGTTCTAGATCCATTATTTTCTTTAGGAAGTAGGGTGGAATATTGGTTACACGAGTCATTAATACATGAACAATGAGTGTAGTTTTACTTTTGGAGTGGTTTGGGTATTAGTATCATTAGCATCCTTAATAGTTTAACTCTACATGTAGCTGGATGAAAATCTTGTTATTCTTCTTGTCACATTCCTCTTCAAGTTATATACCATTTTTTTCTCTAGTGATAGTTAAAGAACAAGTACACATGTTGTGTGTTTAGTTACAGAATGATTATTTGTGTGATAAGTCGCACCTCCATTTGTATATATTTCAATAATTTTGTGCACTCTAGATACCATACATGCCCTTAGTATTATTCTTTGTGTGGGACAACCTTCGTTTTTTTATTGCTCATTAATCAGCAGACCATTAAAATGTGTGAGGTGCTCTTGTCATGGATTATCTCCTAAATTTGCATAGTGTTGATAGTTGGATTTTATCATATTTTTGTTTGCATAAAATGAAATATATATTACCTTAGCATTTCAAAATGTAGTGCAATCATGGATAGTTTCAATCAAAGGAACATATGACAATTGCAAATTATTTTGGCTAGAAAAATCATATTCCTTTGATGTACCGTTCAACACCCTTCTAGTGGAAAACACATCTAAGTTTTGGAACTTGTGATCCTTCTTTGTCAAGAGTACTATTTCATGCCATTCCTACATTTTTATTTCAAAAAATGTGTTATATTCTGAAACATCTATGGGGTGAAATGTTATTCAATATTATTTTCATCACATACTCTTGCCTTTGAATTCTCAATTTTTCTTTCTGAAATATGGACTCAAAATAGATCTCATCATCTAGACATTTAACTTATGAATATTTAAAATTTCATTACCCTGATTATTTTTATGCAACACATGTTGATATCTAGAATCTGATGTGTTTAATAAGGAAATCCCATAGTTTGATGTGCCTTAAATTGATGAGGTATATCATTTGGAAGAAAATTCCCTTCTAGGTAATTGCAATAAGTGTGGAAGGAGCAGAACTTGAATTGCATTTGTAACCTTGATTAGTATTAGGCATTATAGCTTTTCGATGTGAAATGTACTGAAGATTTTTGCCACCGTAAAGGAAGTTTTTGTGATGGTTATTTTTTTTTTGAGACATTTGACACTCCCTCCCAAAACAATTGAATGGATTCATGTTAGTGGGAGTTAATGGATCCATACTTTTATTACCTGAAATCCAGTCCTAGTTTCTATATAATTTTGATATGAATTTCCAATAGTATGCATTTCTTTTATTTGTACCAAAATATCATCTATCCTTATGTGCCTTATGACCTGAGAATCCACATGTTTAACACGCCTTGTGACGTAAGCATCCGTATGATTTGGATTTCCGTAAGAACACCAATAATTCAAGTCATAAAAGAATGCATTTTGAATAGAATTACAATTACTTCTAAAACATATTAAAGTCATATATTTAGATATACTAAATTTGTGATCATGGGTCATCATCCTTCATATACTTCTCCCACTCTATAACTATAGTTTTGAAATAATACCACTCCAAGGGTGTGGCTGCAATTTTGCTAAACTCAACAATTTTACCTTCAATACCAGGAAAGACACATACATTGGATTTAGTGATAATCTTAACAAGATTCCTAACACCCTTTGTATTGCATGTACAAGTTTGCAAAAATAACAAGGAAAAGTCTCTGATCATCTCACAAAATTTAGTGATAATCTTAACAAGATTCCTAACACCCCTTGTCCTTGTCTTGTATGTACAAGGTTGCAAAAATAACCAGGAAAAGTCTACATTTTGGTGACTCCACTAGGGAGTTCCCATGAACCTGTTAGATTTCGGAAGTCACTCCTGGATTGTTATCAGGAGCAGAGCCCGAAGCCCATCAGTTTAATGTCACGATTTGTTTTAGAGGGTGATCAAACGGAGGGAAACTCGAAACAATGTCGTATCAGCTCAGAAACCAGACCAGGCATGCATGAAAGAGTGAGGTCCTGATAAACTCCAAACAGTGAGTCGTAGTAAGGGTGAGTAGGTGGAAGACTTACGCAAGAAGGGCGCAATGATCTATTACAGACATCGGGTATGCAACAGACTGAAGAAGAAATGCATTCGAACACAAAATCCTTTTATATTCAAACGCACAAGACCAGAGGGCACGACAATGCCACAACAAATCCTTTATTGCAACAGGTTGCACTACAGTGAATCCTTAGGCAAAAGATGAAACAAAGATGGAAAAGAAAGAGAACTGTTTGTTATAAACCAAGAAATATCAAACACAGAGGCATAACCAGGAAACCAGAGTATTTGCTGAAACTTTACAGTCGGGAGCTTAGCTCTACCATTGACGGATACAAAAATGGCAAAACTGCCTACATATACTCAAAATAACAACAGCGGCGGAACCAAGAAAATGCATTGAAGGCTTTGCGTCTGCATGGCCTCTGACAACACGGAGCTGTGACCTCTGAATGGTCGTGCAACTTATGGCAGACGCGACCAGCCTTCTGACAATTCATTCATCGAATCGACGTGCTTTTAATTCGTTACAGGACGTTCCCATTATGGCGGAGACGATGTCTAACCACCGCCAACTGCTTCAATAACTGCTTCTTGGGATTGGGGATGAGTCGGCCAACTCAGCATCTTGGGACAGGGAAGATTTCACGAGCTGCCATCTGGAACAACTGACAAGCTTGAGGGACGAACATGGGGTATGGAAGGAGCAATAGCATTGAAGGGAACGTGGCAGAAACGAAGAGGAGTGAGGGTGATAATAGAGAGGGGTGACAGAAGATGGGCCATGTAGGAGGGCGTCCAGGAGGAACTTACCTTTAGGCAGGGAGCTGATGTGGAAAGAAGAAGATGCGTGGCAGGCGACGAGTGGGTGATGGACAGAAAAAGGGGGGGCCACGTGGACCAGAGAGGAGGAACAGATAAGCGACACATGGCAACAAGGGACAGCGGGTAGAGGGTGTGTGAAGTGATGGGAGGAGGGCCCATATTGGCTAAGCACAGGGCAGCTGAGAGGAGCGGGGGCAGCACGTGCGCCGTTGATCCGGGCGCTGCGATCGTGACCGTCGGAAGCTGCATCAAAAATTCTGGACCCCCCCCTTCAGCTTAAAGGGATAAAGGCGGGGGGGGGGGTCCGGAATGACNCCCCCCCCCCTTGCTTAAAGGTCGGAAGGCAAGGAGGGTCCGGAATTTGCTGTGCGCCGTTGATCCGGGCGCGCTCATCTAGATTGCCCGATCTTGCTTACTATTTACCATGGGCGCATTGTCGCCAAAAAACCTTGGACAAGTGGGTTTTAACCCATTCATTTGATCTCTGACCCCCCCCCTAGCGAGAAATATCGCTAACATTTGGCTCCATGGGGGATAGAGTCGTCCCTGTGATGCTCTAAGAACTCTTTTGCAGACTTAGTGCCTTCGTTGTTGGGCTATGGAGTCATTTATTAGTCCGAAAAACAAAAGACAAAAACACAAAGCAATATTTACAAAACTAAACAAAATGAGCCGACTGCGGCTTACATAAAACATTTCTTTAAGAAATGCCCATTGACTGGGCTACTGAAAACTTCATTGCCTTCCAGATCCTGCAACCTGTAGGTGTTATTGGAAAATAATTCAAGGATCCTGAAAGGCCCGAACTAGAGGGCATCAAATTTACTGTGTTTTCCCTTCTCTTGCCTGGGTGCATCCCACTTGAGCACTAGATCACCCTATTCTAACTCTTTCTTCTTGTTTTTCCTGTCGAAAACCTGCTTGATCTTCTGCTGACGATTGTAAGCTCTATCCAGGACCTGTTCTCTGGTCTGCTGCACCTCCACCATCTGATGAATTCTTCTGAGTATAAGATTAGGTTCCCCTTCATAGTCATGGAGAAGATTTGCCACGGGCAAGGCGAGCTGAGTGGGGAAAACTGCCTCAATCCCATAAATCAGCTGGAAGGGTGAGAGACCCAGGGACTTCTTCGTTGTCACTCGATCGGCCCAGAGTGCGAATTTGAGCTTTGAGTCCCAGGCCCTTTTATTATCCTCCAATAGCTTCTTGATGAGCTTGATTAGACTTTTATTAGAGGACTCTGCCAGTCCGTTTCTGTGAGGATAGTAGGGAGTGGAATGGATCAGTGAAATTCCAAACTATTCACAAAATTGGGTCAGAGGCTCTGATCGAAATGGGGAAGCGTTATCAGTGACGATTTTGCTAGGGCAGCCAAACCTAGCGATGATGTCTTCCAAGAAGCTGATGATTACTTTATGAGAAGTGCTTCTGGTGGGGATAGATTCTATCCACTTAGTGAAGTAGTCAGTTGCTGTCAAAATCCATCGGTGCTGGCCACTTGAGGGAGGGTGAATTTCCCCGATAAAATCCAGCCCCCACTGCTGAAAGGGGGCTGAGACCACCACAGGTTTCAATGGCAGGGATTTGAGCTGCTGCTTTCCCGAGAATTTCTGGCATTTGATGCAAGCTCTAATTTCCCTGCAGACATCAGGAAATAAGGTGGGCCAGTAGTACCTAGCTCGGAGGATCTTGTGAGCAGTGGTTTTCCAAAAGTAATGGCCTCCACAGAGACCACTATGGAAATCATTCGTAACCTTCTGGGCCTGCTGGGGGTCCAGACACATTAGTAATATCCCCTGGGGATCTTTCCAATACAATGCTTGGCCAACCAGACAATACCTGACAGCTTTGAGCTTTAAATCTCTGGCTTTGCTTTTTTCCATCCCATCAGGGGGTCTTAACTTCTACAGGAAATACAAGATATTTTTATACCAGGGGTATGTCGATAGTGGCACAGTGCTTTGGGGTTCCTTGTTGGATGATTCAGCTTGCTCATTGATCAGATTGATTTCCAGTGCTTTATAATTGGATTCGGCCATGAGCCTAGCCAAACCCTGTCCTTTTATTAGCTTGGTGGGCTTAATTTCCAGATCAAATTCTAAGATCTTGGCGATCCATTTACCCCTTCTTCCATCTATGTCAGGCTGTATAAGAATTTCCTTCGCAGAGGCTGAAGGGACATATGCAATGATCTTTGAATGTAAGACAAAGACTCTGAAAGCTTTGAGAGCTTTCACCAAGGCATAAGCCTGCTTTTCCATGATCTCATATCGAAGCTCTGCATCTCTCAGCGCTTTACTAAAGAAGGCAATAGGCTGCTCCTGCCCTTGATCGTTCTTCTGCAACAGAACCGCTGCCACTGTGTCAGAGGAAGCAAAAGAAAATATCATAAACTCTTTAGAATAATCTGGGCTGACTAGCACAGGAGCCTCAGTCAATGCTTTCTTTATCTGATTAAAAGACTTTCTGGACTCAGCAGTCCATTTTATTTCATGGCCCTTCCTGAGCATGGTTGTGATATGTTTCACCAATTCAGCAAAATTTGAGACAAGCCTCCTCAGGAAATTAATCCTTCCCAAAAAAGCTTGGACCTCCTTTTTAGACCTGGGAAGTGACAGGGCTTGGATTGATTCTACCCTGTCGGGATCAATTCTTACTCCCTATGCTGAGATTATATGGCCTAACAGCTTTCCCTTTTGCATAACAAACAATGATTTCTTGGGGTTTAGGGAAAGGCCAAACCTGCGGCACTTCAGGAAAGCTTTCTTCAAATGGGAGTGGTGCTCAATGTCAGTCTTGGAGAAGATTGTTATGTCATATAAGTATATTACTATGAAACTATCCTTTTCCCCGATGAAGGCTATGTCCATGGCTCGCTGAAACGTTGCTCCTGCGTTCATAAGCCCAAATGGCATCTTGGCATACATGAACGTTCCCCAAGGAGTGGTGAAAGCGGTTTTTTCTCTGTCTTCCGGCATGACTGATATCTGATTATAGCCAGAAAAGCCGTCAATCATAGATATCCTGAATGCGCCAGTGACCCTCTGCAATATGTGTTCCATGTTGGGTAGGGGGTAATTGTCCTTCTTCGAACTCCTGTTCAGGTTCCTGAAATCGACACAAAGTTTGATTTCTCCGCTTTTCTTTCTTACTGGGACCAAGTTGGCTACCCAACTGGAGTACCTCAAGGGGACAATGATTTGGGTGTCCAGCAGTTTTTTCACCTCTTTCTCCATGACAGGTAGCAGCGTTGGATTTATCTGTCTCAGCTTCTGCCTGAAAGGTTTAGCCTCCTCCTTCAGTGGGATCTTATGCTCAATAACCAACGTGTCATATGTCTTGAGATCCTCGTAGGTCCATGCAAACACGTCAGCAAACTCCCTCAGCAACTTAGTGTATCCGATCCTCTGCTCCTCGGTCAAACTTCTTGACAGTTTGACTAACCGGGGCTCCTCCGACGTGCCTATATTGCACTCAGTCGTATCGGCATCGTCACCTGAAATCCTGCCCTTTACTGACACATCATTCCCATCGAACAATCTTTCCAAAGGGATCAACCCTCTTGGTATATGATTTCTTGGCAATTGAATAATCTGATGATCAGCAACTTTGTTCAGTAACTTCTCAGGGTGGTGATCAAGTTCCTCGTCAGGGTCCTCATCTATATGCAATGCAGAGAAATCATCGATGGACTGGAGGAATTTCTCAATTTCCTGATCGTCTTCAAATACCCTCCAATGTTTGATATTGTCTGGTACAGAGGGTCTGTATCTTATTTCCACCCCGGATCCATCATCGGGTGGTGCAGGAGCTTCGAACAGACTCGCTGAGAAGGCTTGGAAATCAGCTGGGGTGTTTTCTTCCCTTGGAATGAAAGAGATGTTAAAGGCCAGGAAGAAACTGTCAACGAGGTCCCATACCTCGTTTCTGTAATTTCTGAGGCGAGGATGCCTGGTCTGATATACATTTTTTACCTGCTGGACAATTAATTCTGCACCCTCGAACACGACCACTTCCCTGATTCCCATTTCTTTTGCAGCTCTCAATCCCAGAACCAGAGCTTCATATTCTGCCACATTATTGGTGACTTCGAATTCCAGCTTGTATGACAGAGATATGGTTTCCTGAGAAGGAGATTTGAAAACCACTCCGACACCTGCACCTATACTGGAAGAAGCTCCATCAAAAAACATCTTCCAAACAGAAGTGTTGGGAGAAGGCATCTCCTGACCAGGACTGAGCTGCTTCCTAATCTGCAGAGGGATCTCAGGTTCATCAGTGAACTGTAGCAGGCTAGATCCCAAGTCAGTGTCTAAAGCATAGATAGGATGATTGGTGGGATTTGCTTCATCACTGACAATGTAGGCTAGCTGGGCTTCTCTGTACAACCTTCTATGTTCTCCTCCAAAGACTGGAATGGTGGCATAGGTGAGATCCATCTGCAGCGTCCCTCCAAGTCTCTTGATCCACGACCTTGACAACAGCATGCCAAACTTGGGGGGAACGTCAGCTACCACTATATCCATGATCATTCTTTTCATGGGTAGCTGGAAAAGGGAAACTACCAGGTCCTTGATGACTCCCAAACATTGCACCCTCCTGGAGTCGAAAGAGTAAAGGTCATGGTAGGCTCTGGTGACTTATAATCCTAGCTCTTCCATGACGACTTTAGGCATGAGGTTATGGGAGGCCCCTGAATCCATTAGGCAATTGTGCAACACTTTGTCATGTGTGTTCAGGGAGGTGTAGAGGGGAGGGGATGAATCATCTCTGTCTTCTACCATAGGACCTAGGACCACTGCAGGCCTTTCATCTTGGAGGTTTATGCAGTCTGTGGAAGGGCCAGACGCTTCAGATCTCATCAGGTCGGAGAAGCATTTTTTTAATTCCCCATGTTTGATTAGCTCAGTGAGGGGCACGGGAATTCTGATCTTTTGGATTTCATGCTCAAAGTTAAAGGAAGATGGGAGTTTTGGAATTTCTGTAATCTCAGGAGCATGAATTTGAATGATGGGGGAGAGAGGTTGGGCCTTCTTACCTTTATGGCCGTCTGGTACTTCATTAGCAGGCCTCTGTGGTCCAGCGGATGACTCAGGAACATCTGGTGTTGCTTTCTGCTTATCTGACCTCAGAGTATACCTGCCTCGTCCACCACCAGGTTTGTCTGCTTTGCTGAGTTCATTGAGCCGACCATCCGTGAGAGACTCTTCATATGCTGATTTGGTCAGATGGGGGAAAGGAGGAGTGACTTCTACAGAGTGGATTTCAGGCCCGGGCCGATCTGGTTGCCTTCCTTCTTCATCAGTCATAAAATTGTTCTGGAAGGGAGCCTGGATCCTTTGGTCATCCCTGTCTCTGTCCTTCTCTTTATACATAGTTGGAGGAGTAAAATTGTTTGGTCTTCTGAAACCTCCTCTGCTCTCGGTGCTCTGAGGGCCTTTGTTCATTTTTTTTCTCTCTGTCTTCAGTCTTTCCATTTCTTCTTTCAGTACATTCAACAGTTGGGTCAACTCATTCACTTGAGGGTCGGGAACGGATAGGCCGGAAGTGTTGGAGCCAGAAACCGAGGCTTCCGACTTACCTTTTCTTCTGTTTGTGTCAGCCGGGTTCCTTATTCTGTCTGCTGCTAACATATTAGATTCTACTTCTATAACTGCATCTTGCATCTGCGCTAAAGAGGTGGCTCTTCTTTTTCTAATACGAGACAGAAATCAGGGTCCAATGCGCCCGCATATGAGATTTGNTTATACATTTTATTGAATCTTTTGGAGAAGTCAGAGACAGACTCTCCTTCCTGCTTCTTCAGGGACCCAAACTCAGTCATGTAATATATGTAATCTTTTCTATCCCCCCATTGTCTCAGGAAAACATTATCCAGAGCTTCAATACCAGCGATAGATCCAGGGGCCAGTCCCCTAAACCACTTTCTAACCTCACCTTCGAGGCTCTGGACGAAAACTCTCATCCAAACGTCTTCATTCTCAATATTCAGGTTGTCAGCATAGCTGTAGAAGGCAGCCAGGTGCTCTTCAGCAGTTACATCTCCCTCACCACTAAACTTGGGCATGTATTTCAAATAGTCTCCAGCAGGGAGAGGATTCAAAGGCTGAGGAAGAATCAAAGGAGCGTATCGGGTAGCGATTATAGCATCCATCCTGTTCGGAGGGGGGTTAACACTGGCCATGGGGATGTTGAGTGGAGGAGAACTTGGAGGAGATGGAGTGTGAACAGGTGAGGAGTGCAAAGAGGTCCTTAGAGGAGATAACGGGGAAAACAGAGGGAAGTCTAAGGGACTCGAGTATGCAGGTAGCTTTCTCTGTGC
>ML792776.1:75050-113745 GCA_009831015.1 Picea engelmannii | reverse complement strand
CTTATTCTCTATACTCATATAATATCCTTTATTATTGTTTGAATGACTTTTCATTTGAGAACGTTGCCTTGAGATAAGCTAAGAACGTTGCTTTCATATCAGTGGAAGAAGAAATCTGAGGATCCATCTAAATGAGGCGTTTATAGAGTAGAATTGAGTTCATTAAATATAAGGATGGTTTCTCTTTACTTTATTTCATTCAAATTAAAATTGCAATGGGAGACTTGGAATACTAATATGTTTTTTCTTCTTTTTTAATTATTATACAATATAAGTATTTCTGTGGATTTTTATTTGTTGTAATTGTGTAAATGGACTTTGAAATGGTAATAATCCATTTATATCATGTTTAATTTATTGTTATAAATTATATGGTAATATAGTTATGGTAAATTTGTTACAGGTAGCATGGTAGTTGGTAAGTCTGGGTTTAGTGTCCATCTAATTACCAGTTCAAATCCTTCTTGTAACACCTCAACCTTCCTTAAAACAAGTTAAAAAAAATGAATCACAATGATGGTGGGTAGTTAAATGCCTTAATTCACCATATTAATTGCATAATAATTTTTGACATTTTTTTAATGTGAAAAAAATAATTATAATAAGTTCATTTAATTTTTTGATTTGAGAGAGGTGATTATAATAAGTTCATTTGGTTTTTAAATTTGAGACAATTTATTATAATAAATTTATTTAGAAATGATAAATAAGAATATAATTTATTGACAAAATGTATTTTTATATTTTAAAATTTCAATTTTGTTTTTTAAAATATATAATTGTATTATTTTTATTAAATATAAAATTCTTAATCTTAAAACATCATTAAAATCATATAGCTTATAAAAACAAGTTCATTAATAATTTATCATAAATTATTAAATGAAAAATTAAATTTAAAAACTTATAAATTAATAAATATTTTAGATATGAAGTTAAATTAATTTAAAAATATATATATAAAATAAAAAGAATAAAATATCTTTATTTGTTATAGTTAATGATTTTCAAAATATTTAGAATACATTAAAACAAAGTGATAGATAATCATTTCTACCTATTATTTTTAGGTATAAAGAAATTATTGATATTAAAATTAGATTGTATATTTTGTTATATTGAAAAAAAAATTCAATAATAATTTATTATAAATTATTTCAATATTATAAGTGAAAAAACTATAATTTATAAATAAATTTAGTTGATAAAAAATTTTAGAAAATTTTAAATTTACATATGAACAAAAATAAAATTTCACAAATCACTAAAATAAACAAGTTATGGTAGATAAACTGAAATTATAAAAATAAAACAATACTTGCAATTAAATGCAAGACTCAACTTAGTTTTGCACATATATAAAGATATGATTTAACACTCTTAAAATTGTAAAAAAAATAGTACTAATACCTTTTCTTAAATTTGGACGTGCAAATATATGATTTAGAATTCTATATAAATTAAAATTATAAAATACATGTAAGATGAATAATTTAATGTAATTTTATTTATAAAATAGGTAAGATGAATAATTTAATGTAATTTTAATTAAGCTATTATATCATTATAAAGTAAAGATTAAGCATTTTATGTAGAGGTGGCTAAGAAATAGGTGAAACATGTTTTATGAATTAATATCCATATAAACAAGTGTTGCATGAGTGTAGTCTTTTTCTGGTTGAATTGGGGATAAATGCAAATGGATGGGGATAAAGTAGCGGGGGTAGATGGAAATTGCAGTGCATATGTGGCAAGCAGCATGAAGGACAAGTGGTAACCATGCAAGAAATTACATGTGCCCTCTAGAGTCCGACTTATTTTGTGAAACTATATAATCCATCTTGCTATGTTCGAAATTTCCGTTCTTTCTAGTAGTCCTACTTTGCATGTTTTATCTGTTCAGTGTAATATGCATAGCAGCATAAAAACATATGCATGAGAAAAAGATAATTAAAATTAAATAAACACAATTTTTTTACATTTGAAGATAAAAATTTAGGAACATATAAATATAAAAAGAGCTAAAAAAATAGTGTTATTTGGAATATATCAAAAAATAAAAAATAAAATAGTTTTATTTGGAATATATCAAAAAATAATAGTTTGTTACATATTCCTGGAAATTTAAATGTGTTTGTCATATAGAGTGTGATTGGGGCTCCCACGGACCATAAGAGAAATATGTACAAGAAATAGGACTGTGGAAAGAAGAAGTGAGCGACGATAGAGTGTAATACCTGAAAAGAAGAAATGGGAAGGTATCAGTCTTTGGCTAGAGATTTCTATTCAGAAAAGGTGGAATAACTGGATTGATAAACAAAGGAGGATGTCATCAGTATAGACTTACAACGATGGTAAATATAAGTGTTTTTGCTATTTGCTTGCTTATGCCTTTTTATGTTGCCTTTCGTCGGCGACCCGCTTCAAGTCTATTTCGATGAATTCTTCAATGTAGCTTCTCAAGGGGGCGACGTTGATGTCATTCCGGATTTTTATGCTAAAAAGTTCCTTTTCTAATTCGCTTAGATCAATAGAAAGTTTATGCAGAGCCTGATCAATGTCTCATTTTTTTACCGAATAGCCCACTAGCTAGTTGTCCACGTGATATTCACCATATTCAAGAATCCTGTAAAAAATTTCTAAAGACAACGCCTTAAAATTATCAACTTGTTTATCGAAAGCTTGCTTGGTTAACGCCAATGAGTTGACGATTAAGTTGGGGTCCTAGAACTCGTTGGTCCTTCCGGCAAACTCTATTTTGGTCAGCTTTGTGAATAATGTTTCTTTCTTTGATATTGCTTGCTCACATGATTGGACAATGAGATACAGGTTCTTCACCTTCTCTTTCCAGCATGCTTCTAATTGAGTGATCTGGCTTTTGGAGGGGAGATCATGTTGTCTTCTTGTCATGTCTGCCATGTTGTTGACATGAAAGGCAAAAGGGATGATCGTGTCCAAATAGAAATTTTCTTCATTTTTTAAATCCGTCTGCAAAAGCTTGAGCAAGTTATGTGCCCTCCTTCCCAGGGAATCCATAGTTTGTGATGTTTCCCAGGCTTCAGAAATCAATTCCATTCTTCTCTTGATATTTTTCTCCACATATCTTCTACATGATGCGAGGAAGATGGAGGATCCTTTTAGCTTTGTTAAAGGGGTGGCAGGCTTGGCTATTGCCAAAGGACTGGCAAGCAATGGCATAGGAATCAAAGCTTCCTCTAATTCCTTGATTCAGTCCTTTAGTCTGGCATTCTCGACCTCAATGACTCCAATGGAATCATCAAGAGCATCTCTGGTTGCTCTGTGAAGTCCAGAGATTTGGGACGACCACATGTTGGCAAGGTCAACTTCTGAACGATATTTTCCTTCCTTATTTTTTACATATCTCTTTTCAATAATTAATTTTTTAGTTTCGCTTTCAAAAACAACACTCTGGAATACGAAGGATTCATCTTCGTAAAAAAATTTGGTATCAACTATGTCCATTGGTTAGCTATGTTGAATCGCATCTCTCGGCTGATCAAGGTTACATAATGTGCTATCCAAATCAGTGTCAAGTTCCATGTTCTCACTCTCAATTTCAGGCTCTTTCGCCTCCCCTGCAATTCTTTTTCTCTTCTTCTGCACGAGAAGCTTGTGAGAACTATCAATTTTAGGATGAACCTCCTATGTTTGAAGAAATTTGGGTTTCTTTGTTACTGTGGCAGGCCGTTGGAACGATGCTTTCTTACTGTGGTAGCTCTAGTCCTCAGGCCTGAAGATGTTCACCGTATCTCCAAAGAACTGATGACGAGTTGGTGCTATTAGTTTATGAAAATGTCTGTTTGCTCCAGGCGCTGCTTGAAATGAACAAATGGAGGGGATAATATAACCCCCCGGAAATGTTGGTTCAATGTGTGCGAATGAAAAATCTCCTCGAGCTCTTTGCTCATTAATGGAAATTTCTATGTGTGTTGTATGATGAGTTGTTAGAAGTAAAGCTTAATTATTGCATAATTAGAAGTGTGAAGGTGGCGGTTACGATGAAGAACATTTAAGGATTGGAGGTTTCGTGAATGAACCAAGCCAACGACGTGCGAATGACATTCCATGGTATCTGAAATTAACACTTGAAAGGGATAACAAAACCCTCTGCAAACATTGGTTTAATGTGTATTAATGGAAGATCTTCTCGAGCCTTTCGCCCATCAATGACAATTTACACGGTTCCTACATGATGAGTTTTTAGCATTAAAGATTACAAATTGCATATTTAGAAACAAGACATTATATATATATATATATATATATATATATATATATATATATATATATATATATATATATANACATTTTTTTATTATAAACAAGTGCAAAGGTGACGGAGACAGGGAAGAGCAAGAAAGGAATGGCCAAGTATGAACAGCGGTTAGACAGGCTTCAAAATAGGTTTACAAGAGATAATGAGGAGAGGTGAGTGTCCAACGGTGAAATTGCATGAGTCAAAATTTTTTACTGTAAGCGCATAAAACGGAAGAGGGCATGATGGTGCAGTTCAACGGACGGTTTGTATATTTGTGGAATTGCGGGAAAGTGGCTAAGTATGAATAGGGAAACGGTCGGTCGGGCTCATTTTCGGAATTAGGGCTTGAATATTTCGTGAACGGGCCAACCTGAGGTACCGTGAATGACATTCCATGGTGTTTGAAATCAACACTCGGAAAGGATAATATAACCTTCCAAAAATCTTGGTTTATTGCATATTAATGGGAGATCTCTGCAAATATTGGTTGCTTTTCGAAGGACAGGACCTAACGACTTAATTTAGTTTTTTTATTGTAAATAAGACTCTTTTATTATAAACAAGTGCAAATAAGGAATGGCCAAATATGAAAAGCGGTCGCACAGTTTTAAAAATACAGCGCATTTGCAATAGAGGTGAGGGCGAGCGGTGAGATTGTATGTCTCGGAAATTTTGACTGCAAAATGCGTAAAAGGGAAGAGTGCAAGAAAGGAATGGTGAAGCATGAAAAGAGGTTAGACGGGTTTCAAAATAGGGTTAAAGGGGATTGCTAGTAGAGATGAAGTTCAACGTTCAAATTGTATGTATCAGAATTTTTTACTGCAAAATGCGTAAAAGGGAAGACTTTATGGTGGGGTGGCCCAGCGATCGATTTGTATATTTGCAGAATTGCGGGTGTTGTTTGCATGTCATGGAAAAATGGAAGGAAAATCTTTAGTCCGCCTGTCCAAGAACCGACAATGAAAAGAGTGGCCAAGTATGGAATAGGGAAACGGTCAGTCGAGCTTGGTTGGAAAGAAGTGCAGAGGTGGTGGGCACATGAAACAGTGATTAGGAATTTAGATATTTCATGAAACTGCCAACCCGACGATCCACGAAAGAGATTCAGACAAATGGTGAAGTGTAGAAATCGAACAGACGACCTTCAAAAATGGGGTGACAATAGTTGCATAGGAGGCGTGAGGACCCGACGGTCAAACTGTAGCTCTCAAAACTTATGAGTGCAAACTGTGTAACGGGGAAGAGGGTATGATGTGACAGTCCAGTTGTAAATTTGTATATCACGGAAGTGTGAGTGCTCTTTGGAGCTGACAGAATAATGAAAGTGCATCCTAGAGCCCGCCTCCCTGGGAATCTGTAATCGAAAATGTGGCTAGGTATGGAATGGGGAGGGGGTCGGTCGAAGTCTGGGTGTTGTTTGTAGACAATGGAACAATGGAAACGAAATATTGAACTTGCCTATCCGGTAAATCGCCTATTCGAAAAACCGCGAGCCTAAAAGTTTGTACAATATGAAACGGGGAAGCGGTCGGTCGGGATGGTGATATAAAAGTAAGTGAAATTTGAAGATGTGAATCCACACATAGAAATTTTTCGAAAAATGAGTAATACATACTAAATATGTACTTCTATAAAGTATGGACATGAGATTTTATAGAGCATGTACACTTTTTGGATCGTGGGTTCTCGGGATGGAGGGCTCAAAATTGGGCCTCTATTGTTCTTTGCCTTACAAATAGCACCCAGAATTCCGTGATATACAAATTGACAAGCGGACTTGCGAGCTGACTGGCTCAACATTGCACTTCTATTGTTTTGCGTCCTCCAAACAACACTCGAAGTTCCGCAATATACAAATTGACAGACAGACTCCAGGGCTGGAGGGCTTAGGACTGCGATTGTTTACGGATGGTGATCCCTATCAACTATCTAACATTATCTAAAAACATTATTTTCAATACTAAATTATTAATATTAAATATTGATATTGTACAATTTAATTAGACAAAAAAGTTTGTATAATATGAAACAGGGAAGCAGTCGGTCGGGCTAGTGATATAAAAGTAAATGAAATCTGAAGACGTGAATCCACCAACATTTGCACCTAGAAATTTTCCCATAAACAAGTAATACATACTAAATATGTACCTTTATAAAGTATGGACATGAGCTTTATAGAGCATGTACGGATCCCGCATTCCATACTTGGCCACTTTTTGGATCGCGGGTTCTCGCGCTGGCGGGCTAAAAAATGGACCTTTATTGCTTTGTGTCCTACAAATAACACCCAGAGTTCCACGATATACAAATTGACAGGTAGACTTGCGGGCTGGCTGACTCAACATTGCACTTATATTGTTTTGTGTCCTCCAAATAGCACTCGGAGTTCCATGATATACAAATTGACAGACGGACTCCAGGGTTGGCGGGCTCAAGATTGCACTTATTTACAGATGGTGATCCCTATCAACTATCTAACATTATCTAAAAACATTATTTTCAATACTAAATTATTAATATTAAATATTGATATTGTACAATTTAATTAAACAAAAAATTTTGTACAATATGAAATGGGGAAGCGGTCGGTCGGGTTGGTGATATAAAAGTAAGTGAAATATGAAGACGCGAATCCTCCAACTTCCGCACCTAGAAATTTTCCGAAAAATGAGTAATACATACTAAATATATACCTCTATAAAGTATGGACATAAGATTTTATAGAGAATGTATGAATATCGCATTCCATACTTGGCCACTTTTTGGATCGCGGGTTCTCGGGTTGGCGGGCTAAAAAATGGGCCTCTATTGCTTTGTGTTCTACAAATAGCACCTAGAGTTCCGTGATATACAAATTGGCAGACATACTTACGGGCTGGCTGGCTCAACATTGCACTCCTATTGTTCTGTGTCCTCCAAATAGCACTCGGAGTTCCACGATATACAAATTAACAGATGGATTCCAAGGCTAGCAGGCTCAAGATTGCGATTGTTTACAGATAGTGATCCTTATCAACTATCTAACATTATCTAAAAACATCATTTTCAATACTAAATTATTAATATTAAATATTGATATTGTACAATTTAATTACATAAAATTATTAAAAGATTTTAAATATGGGTGTAAGTGTGTTCTTGACACATTCTTCCATGACTGTAACATATTAACTTAAGTATTAAACTTCTTGCATTATGGGTTGTTAGCATTAAATCTTAATAATTGCATGCCTAGAAACAAGAATGACGATTTTGCTGCAAATTGTAATTTGGTATTGCTATATTATATCTGCATTGCGAATAGAATTGAACGTTGGTTTGAAACTGTGTGTAATCCATTTTTTGTTTGCATAAAATCCTGGTGGATCGACACAGTACATTGTCATATAATTGTTATATGCTCCATCTTAGAACAAATTACCTAAGCAAATACAATATCGAAGAACTACGATACTACCAAACCATGCCAGTGAGAAGAGGCATTAAATCTAGAAAAGAAGCAGCAACAAAGACTCCAAGGAAAAAAAAATTAATAGAAAATCCATTTAAAAAAAAAAACACCGAGTAGTGTACATCTATCATTAGAAATTGGACCCATTTATTTGGGCCAAAACATTGAATGTATCTGCCACAAACACAGGCACGAGATTTGCAGTATGTAGGAGCCATCGAGATGCTCTTCAACATGGATACAAAACTGATTACCATGCCTTTTTTTTAGGAAATCCTTGTACTTTTCTCGTCAATGGATCATCCTGTGGTAAAATTGATAGTTTTCATAAGCTTCATGTGAGGAAGAAGACAAAAAACGTTTCAGGGAAAATGGAATATCCCTTAACTGAAAGTTAGGACACACCAAGAAACCGCCTCTCCACAGTCGAAAAACTTCAGGGACACAGGTTGCATGTGAAATTCCAGAGGCCCCAATTAGTCCATTCTAGATGGAAGGAGATGACTAGTAGAAATATACCTTTCACTAGTGGGAGTTCTGGTCCTCATTCCCGAAGATGTTAATTGTATATCCAGAGAACAGGAAAGTAGTCCCGCAACTGAATATTTTTTTGGCTTGAAATATATCTCTGGGATCATCAACATATCATTTCCTTATAGTGAAAGTCTTCTGCCTAGAATAGACTAATTTGGACCTCTAGAATTCCTACTTTGGAGCTGCAAAGCGGATATTGCGTTCAACGTTGGTTTCTTTTCTAAAACTCTTTATTTTGGTGTTGTCAGGACCGCCATCACTGAGCCGGGAATTTCCGCCCATTATGGTTGATTTCAATTTGGGTGCAGGAGTGGGAACAATCTCTGCATTTCCATCATCCATTGTCGTATCATCGCCCATCAGATCATCTTCTTCTAGCTCAGAATCCATGACATCAACCTCTGCGCCAACCATCAATGCAACTGGGCAGGTTCTCTGAGCAGGCAGGGTTGCCCTGGAATTATTTGGCTTGAAATATATCTCTCGGTGTACCAAGGGACCATCTCCTTTTTTTCTCCTGGGCGGAGGGAGATGAGTAGTAAGAATATGCCCTGGAATACTGGAACCTTTGGCCATCATGCCTGAATGTGTTTAATGTATCTGGACAGAACTACTGCCAAAAGTTAACGAGAATTTCCATTTGCTCCAGACGGTGTTTGAAATGAAAATTGGGGAGGGATAATATAACCCTCCGCAAATCATGGTTTAATGCATATCAATGGAAGATCTCCTCGAGCCTTTCGTTGAACAATAACAATCTCCAGGGTTCATGCGTAATGAGTTGTTACCATTAAAGCTCACTAATTGATATTTAGAAAAAAAGTGCGAAGGTGGCGGTGGCGGTGATGACAAAGAGCGATTAAGAATTAGATATTTCTTAAAGGCGCCAACCAGTCGACGCACGAAATATATTGCATCATGTTTGAAATGAATACTTGGAAAGTATAACACTCTTCTTTGCAAATCTTAGTTTAATTCGTAGTAATGACAAATCTTCTCTAGCCTTCCGATCATTAATGACAATCTTAATGGTTCCTGAAGGATGAACTACTAACATTAAATCTTAATAATTGCATATCTGGAAATAAGTACGAAGGTAGCGGTGATGGCGAAGAGCGACCAAGCATTGTACATTTCGTCCACCCACCGACCCGTGAAACAGATTTTAAGAAATGCCCAAGTATGGAAATCGATCGGGTGGGTTACAAAAAAAAGGGTCACAAGATATACCCAGGAGACGTGAGGGGCCGATGGTCATATTTCATCTCAGTGACAGATATCGGCCGTCAATTTGTATATCGCGGAATTTTGGGTGTTGTTTGTGCGTAGGGAACAGTGGAAGAACAATGTCGAGAGGGAAATTTGTATATTGTTGAACTTCGGGTGTTGTATATAAAATCATGAGACATTCGGAAAAAGGACCAAGTAAACAGAAAGTGAAAGCATACGAGATGAAGGGGAATTTTTTTGCTACTTTGTAAATCGCGGAAGTCCGGGTGCTATTTGCAAGCGGCGGAACAATGGAAACACAATGTTGAACCCACCTATGCAAGAACCCACGATTCAAAAAGTTTTTTCAATATGAAACAGGGAATCGATCGATCGGGCTAGTGATATAAAAGTAACAATGGAAATCTGAAGATGTGAATCTGCCAAATCTTGCACCTAGACATTTTTCGAAAAACAAGTAAAGAAAGGGAAAGTAAAGAACAAAAGAGAAAGCGGATGATAATTTTCGGAAGCGGGAATTGCTATAAGAAATCACCATTGATGGTATTAACAGTAACCATGGAGCTCATTAAACATGTTAACAGGTTCTTCAATCAAGGAATAGATACAGCGAGCGATTTTTATAGTTCCAAGGATCTGTTTGTACAAGAGAAAAGCATTGAAAAGTTGCAAGAAAATCAATTTTTGGATGTTTAAGTTTTTGTACTGTTAGCTTCACCGCAAGTATAACAACGACGAATTTGAATTTTAATGTCCTCTCATTCATATGATTGTTCCATTAGACTTCGCATAGTATATATTATTTTATTTCAATTTGTTTGCCAATTTGTAGATCGCGGAAGTCAGGGTGTTATTTGTAAGCGACGGAACAATGGAAACGCAATATTGAACCTGCCTATTCGGTAACTTCCCTATTCAAAAAACCACGAGCCAAAAATTTTTTACAATATGAAACGGGGAAGCAGTCGGTTGGGCTGGTGATATAAAAGTAAGTGAAATCTGAAGACGTGAATCCGCCAACTTCCACACCTAGAAATTTTCTAAAAAATGAGTAATACATACTAAATATGTACTATAAAGTATGGACATGAGATTTTATATAGAATCTACGGATATCGCGTTCCATTCTTAGCCACTTTTTCGATCGCGGGTTCTCGGGCTGGCAGGCTCAAATTGGGCCTCTATTGTTTTGTGCCCAACAAAGAGCACCCATAATTCCACGATATACAAATTGACAAGCGGACTTGCTGGTTGGCTGGCTCAACATTGCATTTCTATTGTTCTGTGTCCTCCAAACAACACTCGGAGTTCCATGATACACAAATTGACAGACGAACTCCAGGGCTAGCTGGCTCAAGATTGCGATTATTTACGGATGGTGATCCCTATCAACTATCTAACATTATTTTCAATACTAAATTATTAATTTTAAAAATTGATATTGTACAATTTAATTAGACAAAAAAAATTGTATAATATGAAATGGGGAAGTGGTCTCTCAGGCAGGTGATATAAAAGTAAGTGAAATCTGAAGACGTGAATCCGCCAACTTCCGCACCTAGAAATTTTTCGAAAAATGAGTAAATACATACTAAATATGTACTTCTATGAAGTATGGACATGAGATTTTATAGAGCATGTACGGATCCCACATTCCATACTTAGCCACTCTTTGGATCACGGGTTCTCAGGCTCAAAATTGGGCCTCTATTGTTCTGTGCCCTACAAATAGCACCCATAATTCTGCAATATACAAATTGACAAGCGGACTTGCGAGCTGGCTGGCTCAAAATTGCACTTCTATTGTTTTGTGTTCTCCAAACAACACTCGGAGTTCCGTGATATACAAATTGACAGACGGACTCCAGGGCTGGCAGGCTCAAGATTGTGATTGTCTACGGATGGTGATCCCTATCAACTATCTAACATTATCTAAAAACATTATTAAATATTGATATTGTACAATTTAATTAGACAAAAATGTTTTTACAATATGAAACAAGCAAACAATCAATCGGCTGGTGATATAAAAGTAAGTGAAATCTGAAGACATGAATCTGCCAACTTCTGCACCTAGAATTTTTTCGAAAAATGAGTAATACATATTAAATATGTACTTTTATAAAGTATGGACATGATATTTTATAGATCATGTACGGATCCCGCATTCCATACTTAGCCACTTTTTGGATCGCGGGTTCTCGGGCTGGCGGGCTCAAAATTGGGCCTTTATTATTCTGTGTCCTACAAATAGCACCCAGAGTTCCGCGATATACAAATTGACAGGTGGACTTACAGTTTGGTTGGTTCAACATTGCACATCTATTGTTCTGTGTCCTCCAAACAACACTTGGAGTTTCGTGATATACAAATTGACAGACGGACTCCAGGGATGGCGGGCTCAAGATTGTGATTGTTTACGGATGGTGATCCCTATCAACTATCTAACATTATCTAAAAACATTATTTTCAATACTAAAGTATTAATATTAAATATTGATATTGTACAATTTAATTACATCAAATTATTAAAGGATGTTAAATATCTTATTTAAAAGAAAAACCCGCGTATTCGGAAAATCGCGTTCCAAAAAGTTTGTACAATATGAAATGGGGAAGAGGTATGTCGGGCTAGTGATATAAAAGTAAGTGGAAATCTGAACACATGTATTTGCCAACTTCCGCACCTAGAAATTTTCCGAGAAACGAGTAATACATACTAAATATGTACTTTTATAAAGTATGGACATGAGATTTTATAAAGCATGTACGGATCCCTCATTCCATACTTAGCCACTTTTTGGATCGCGATTTCTCGGGCTAGCAGGATCAAAATTGGGCCTCTATTGTTCTGTGTCCTACAAATAGCACCCAGAGTTCCGCGATATACAAATTGACAAGGGGACTTGTGGGCTAGTTGGCTCAACATTGCACTTCTATTGTTCTGTGTCCTCCAAACAACACTCGGAGTTCCGCGATATACAAATTGACAGACGGACTCCGGGACTGGCGGGCTCAAGATTGAATATGTATTACACATTATATGTAATATGTACAATATGAAACGGGGAAGCGGTCGATCAAGCTGGCGATATAAAAGTAAATGGAGATATGAACACGTGTATCTGCCAACTTCCGCACCTAGAAATTTTTTGAGAAACGAGTAATACATACTAAATATGTACTTTTATAAAGTATGGACATGAGATTTTATAGAGCAAGTATGGATCCCTCATTCCATACTTAGCCACTTTTTGGATCGCGGTTTCTTGGGATGGCAGGCTCAAAATTGGGCCTCTATTGTTTTGTGGCCCTACAAATAGCACCCAGAGTTCTGCGATATACAAATTGACAGGCGGACTTGCGGGTTGGCTCGCTCAACATTGCACTTCTATTGTTCTGTGTCCTCCAAATAGCACTCGGAGTTCTGCGATATACAAATTGACAGACGGACTCCAGGACTAGTGGGCTCAAGATTGTGATTGTTTACATGTATAACATATAACATATATGTTATATATCTAACATTATCTAAAAACATTATTTTCAAATACTAAATTATTAATATTAATTATTGATATTGTACAATTTAATTACATAAAATTATCAAAGGATGTTAAATCTCTTATTTAAAAAAAAATGAAGGAAGTAAAACAAAGCTTTTTTAAATTCTATCACCACAAGCATAACAATGACCAATTTGAATTTTAAGGGCCTCTTGATAATATGATAGCACAATTGGACTTCGCACAGTATATTCGTTTATTTCAAATTATTCCAAGAGATTAATTTTACCAAGTTCATTGATCAAGGAAAAGTGCTAAAACAAGCCACATACTACATTTGTGTCACAACACCATACAAATTGACAGACGGACTTGCGGGCTAGCTGGCTAAAAAATTGCAATTCTATTGTTCTGTGTCCTCCAAATAACACTCGGAGTTCTGTGATATACAGATTGACAGACGAAGCATACAACCAAGAACCAACTAAACTCCAAATAGGCTGCAAGCAAATTCCCACAAGGTTTCATAGAGCAACACACATCGACCTTTGCATCAAACAATTTGATATACAAAGAAAAGACGTCATGGCATTGGTTTTCTCTTACATCTGGTATATGTTCCCACGAGAAAATAACTAGGGCCATGGGATATATGGGGTTTGCTTCCATGCTTCCCATTTTTGGACCAAACAATCTTATGCACATGCAATATCAAGTACTCGAGTCCGACGAGCATTCATCTAGGTGTTGAAGAAATATTACAGAGACACGTGAGATATTTTCGTTTCTTGCCAAAGCTTGATATTGTTTTTTTTTCTTGTCCTTTTTTTTTTTTCCTTCTTCAGCCGATATGAAATATTGCATTGTCCTCATTTAAGGTAAATTTGTTGTGTATCCGAAAGTCGCGCAACATGTAGACATTGCTTGCCTTTTTTTGTAGGTAAGCTTCATACGACAATTCTGCCAACCTAGGAAGCACATATTGTAACAGAGGCTGCCTAATTCTACAATACACGGTTGTGTTTCCCACGGTTCGGATGGCAGCATTGAGGTTATGTTCATATATATGTGGACATTTTTCACCGCATCGTAGACAATCAATCGTATCATCACTTATCAAAGAGGAAGCAGAAGCAGGAGAGTTACATTTTGCACATACAGGCTCAAAGGGGGTCGAGTACACATTTGTTGCAACCAAAACACCTTCAACCTGTAAACGCGAGCATAGGAATTAATACATTGANAAACAAGTCCTAGAAATTTAATGAAGGCTATTTCTATAAAAAAAGTGAGGATGACTCTGTGGATGTATACGCACAACAGTTGTAGAGCAATCTAGTTTCTTCAGATCTTGTAATATGTCTACTCGCAACTTTGTTACAAATGTTGCTTGGGTTGTGCGAAAGATCCTTTCTCTAACATCCCTTTTCTTCGTTATATTTTTGAAGAGCATAAGTGGAAACTGCCCTTTATGCAATTGTTGTTCAAATTTGATTAGGTATCGAACAATTGCCGCTGCAACATGGAACAGTGCAATATTTTTGTAACTTACCCGAGATACATGCACATGCTAAAGTAAAGGACAAAAACTGGATATGGAAAGCGATACCATTACCTTGTTGTTGTCCGACTCTCCATCCTTTATATGGATAATGTGTTGTGAGCCAAGTTTTCTCGCCAATGTGACAGTTGTGCCAATGGTTCTGATTGGGTAAAGATCACTACTTTGTGCAAGCTCTACCAAAACGTGAATGTAATTGAAAATGAAAAATTCTTTCTTGCCTTAGACACCTCGACCTACATATGCCTTCACTGACAATACGTTTAATTATTTTAATAAAAAGATTTGGGCATTAATGCAGGATCTTATTTGAAATCATTTCCCCAGGCTGATCATTTAATAACATTAATGGTCAATTTTCGTGATCGGAAAAGAAATTTGAAATCACCCATATCGCAATCAGCATAAACTCAACGGTAAAATAAAAGTGTTTTATTTGTTAATAAATCGAGTTTATACGTTAATTAATTATGTTTTACCTTAATCCATTTCGAGGTTTCGGGTCCCAGGTTAACCTATTTCAATTCAAGTTAAGATTCCTGAATCGCGAAATCACGATTGATTAATTAATATTAATCATGTTTAACATTTATAAATAATCGCGATTAATTGATGATTTCACGACTTCGCATATCGGGGGTTTTAAGTTATTGTTTGAGGCAAGATTCCTGAAACATGAAGTTGCGATAAGGTTAATTATCGTTAATCATTGTAATTGTTTAATTAACTTGATTTAATTCAATCTAGTTTCGCGACTTCGCATATCGGGACTTTGGAGTTCTTTGTATGTCTGACTGTTAGTATTGCGAAACCCCGAAACCCGATACTTTGAAAGATGTCTTTAGTGATTTAGATTTTTAACAAATGGGCGGCTCCACAACTTGAAAAGATTTTAGACCATTGGGTTAATCAGAAGACTTTATCAACGGTAGTGTCCAAGTGCGCATTTGTCTTTATTTAAACAACATTAAAAATTTTAAGTCTAATGTTTTTTAGAAAAAAAAAATATATGTTTCAACACAACCGATGTAGTCAAGACTCCGTCGTTTTCTCCTACTATTCTGTTTGTTTGAATGTGAGAACACACAAAATACAATGACCATGAATGGAAGTTGGTATGCACCGGAGAACAAGTAATATGTACATACAGTAAATGAGACTCAATGAATAGAATAAAAGATAGGCAGAAACATGAACCTTTGCGCTTCTCCATCCATAGCTGTAATTACGTAATTTTTTCCCCTACCCAAAATATATTACAAGCCACAAAATATTACGAAATTGCATGGTTGTAGCTAAACGCTTTTTGGTTTTCTATGGAAAAATATCAAGATATGCTTCCACTCATGGAAATACATGTTCTTTATCCTCTACAAAGACAGTTGTGCCCATGATACAAGATTTTGGTTTTCCATGGCAAACTACCCAGACATGCTTCCAGACACATAAATATAATTTTGCAGTATCTTTGTTGTACATATCATATCTCAAGTACAAGACAAATTGTATCGTGTGCACACCAGTATGTGTAAAGGATAAAGAACATGTATTTTCATATGGGCACATTTCACCATACATGGTTTATAAGTGCATCTTGCATATGTTTTATTTTAACAAAAAAACAACGGATATTGCAATTGCACATGTACTTCTCGAACTATTTTTCGTGTAACTATTTTCTATCATGTCAACATTGAAGCACTAGCAAAATCTCACAGCAAAAAAAATATTGACCTCACCAGACAGGGAAAATAACACATCCACATGTCCACTCGTGGGTGCAGGGGGTGAACACCGTAAAGCGCCAAAAAAAATAATAATAGTACAAAAAAAAAAAAAAAAACAGCTCCAACCACCGGCGCAAGACCCCAACCCTACAAAGCCTAAGCAAACAAAAGAAAACAGCAAGCACCAAACCAATGAGAAAGCACGGACAGGCCCAACTGCAGCCATAGGGCCCCAAATCATAAACTTGAGCCAAACAAACACAACCAACAACCGACGAACCAATGAACAAGTAACAACCACTGAACCAGTAAAAGACATATGTATCTCCAATGATTACTAAACTGCAGCTGAAGCACACAAGGAACCAGAAACATATGACGAGCATGCTAGTAGAAATAAGCAAACATTCTTACTTGCAAATTGCAAACACTGAACAACAAAGAAGGAATAGAAAATTAAACTATGGCATGGAAACTTACTCTGAAACAATGAAAGGCAGAAGCTCAAGTCGAATTGTGAACCAAACAACAACAACAAACAACAACTGACGAACCAGAGAAGAAGAGGCACTCACTGAACCAGTAAACAATGTATGTAGCTTCAATGATGACGAAATCGCATTACAAAAAACAAAAAATGCCTATTCAACTGGTGCTAGACAACAATATTGTCCAAAATCACTGCAACATTCTATGGAAAATTTCGAGGAAAAATATACTTCGAGAAGCGTATTTAGATAAACATTTAAGGCTGTTAGGTTGTCTAAGGGCCTCACGGTATGAAAACATTTAAGTTGTCAGTCCTGTTGGAGGACCTCGCGTAATGTAAACATTTATGTTGTTAGGCCTATTCAAGCACCTCAAAAAAAGTGTCAATACATTTCAATACAAATACATTCAGCAGGTAATAATAATAGTAACACAAATAAAAACATAAATCACAATACAAGGTTATAAACTTTGGAATTATCAATCACTATAAAGCTTGGATATTTAAACATTTCAATATGATTAGTACAAACAAGAACAACGGCAACAGGAAAATAAGAAATTAGTGAAGATGCAAGAACCAAGCATGAACCAGTGAACCAACAATGTCGTTGAAGCACAATATTGCCCAAATTGACCGTAGAGAACATTGCATATAAAAAAAACAAAAGAAAATTAAGAAACAATGCAACGTGGTAGGTCTCTTACGTACCAAAAAAACATTTATTATAATTTATTATAAAATAAAATTAGTAACAATAGTTTGAACAATAGAGAATGTATTCAAAGGACAAACTTTGGATATGCTAGCATATCAAACATTGGGATAAATTTAGCTAGCAGAAAATGCTAACACAAACATTGGAACTAATGCTAGCATTAATCCACCTTCAAGAAATGCATAAGAAAAATATATGATTCAAAAAGATTGTATACGATCAAAAATTTTGGATATGATAACATGTAAAACATTGGGAATAGCGAAGCCGGCAATAAGACCTCCAATCTATTATCCAATCAGATCGTTATATATATCGTACTTTTTATTATATAAAAATCAATGTTTTTAGTTCCCTAGCTCCAACAATAGATATTATGCAAATAGTTGTGGTCAAAAAGAAAAACTAATATGACGTCAACAAATTATTGATCGCTATAGTCCCTCTATGCCTACGACAAGGACTAATAACAGGTCTTGTGATTTTACATTGACGTTAATTAAACTGCTAATAAATATCATTGTAAAATAAAATTTACAAAATTGTAAAGATCATTCATAAAAAAATTGTAAAATTGTGAATATTATTATAAAATAATAATCTAAAGTCTTGTGGTTTTACATTGAGTCTAGATAGAACATTCTAAAATAAAATTTACAAAATTGTAAAGATCATTGTAAAATAATTTTTTTTATAAAATTGTGAAGATTATTATAAAATAAAAATCTATAAACTTTTTTAGAGAAAATAAAAAGAGTCATGATCATTAAGTATAAATATTAATTAATATTTTAATAACAATATTATAATAATAAAAGAAGGTTAATTTACTTGTATGTCGTGGTAATGGTGAAGTCTAAGGCTTGGATTTTTTGGGTGGTATCACAAAAGTGGTAAAGCCCTTATTTCAAGAGTCGTATCTAGGGTGTTTGCCTTCATATTTTGCTTGCCCTTTCTCTAAGTTGTGAAAAACTAAGTACATGCCCTTTTATGGAGGAAGATGAGGTGGATTATCGAGACTTAGGCCCTAGTCCTCTCCAGGTGTTTTTAACATATGACGAATTTAAGGAAGCGAGGAACTTATCCTACATGGCTATCATGTCTATCATTAATAATCGTGAAATTAATCCTCTGTTGTGCAATCCAATCCTTGATCATCCTTCATATATGGGATCTTCTCTCTACCTCGCTGGCTAGGGATGGGTTCTTCCATGCATGGATTGTATTGCACTTTGATTTGTTGTATCATAATATAAGGCGTAACATATTGTTACAGTTTGAGAGGAAGAAATAGAAGTGGGACCTAAGCTATCTATAAGGAAGGTAAGGTTATTCCTTAAGCTATGCTCGCTCTTTGAGGGGAAGAAATCGATCTCTCAAAATAACATAATTACGTATGTAATTCATGATTGGAGGAACTACCCAAGAAGCATTCAAAAGGGTGGAAAAAATATTGATCCATCCAAACCTCGATTGACATGTCATGTGTTCAAGTGTCGTTTCCTGCTAAGGTGTTTGAAAGTTCCGATGAGGGTTTGTCGGCTGAGCATTATAACTCAAATGCTCTAAATCCTAATCACTCCAATGGAAAAAAATAGTGTATTAGGGAAAGACGTGAAAAGGTAGGGTTGGTGGTCTTAAGCTGGAAGACATCCTGAGCTATTTGGGTTTGACTTTGGTTGGTCACTTCTATGGTAAGATGGTTCGCCAAACCTCTTTGAGAAATTGGTTGGCGGAGAACTGGGGTTCAAATATAGATTGTATTCGTGTCTTCCATGTTCTTGCTCAGGGTTGGTTATGTTTTACTTTTAGGAACCCAATGGATTTGGTGAAAATGCTCAATGACAAGTGGTTGTGGGGGCAGGTTCTGGTCTAATCCTCCAGGAGTGGAGGGTGTAATTTGACCCTAGGAGAGAGCCTCTGAATGTCCACCATATGTGGGTTACTATGCCTGATTTACCCTTGTCTTTATGTAGGAAGGATGCGCTTGAGTTTATTGGAAATAAAATTGGCAAATTTATAAGGTTGGAATATGGTTGGGACTCAAACCTTGATCGTCATTGGGCTTGTATTCTCGTAGAGGTAAACCTCATGGAAGGATTGTTGGAGGAAATCGAATTGGTTCTTTTAGGTTTGACATGGATTTAAAGTATTGACTACTGAAAGGTACCTTTCAGATGCTTCTTGTGTCACGAAGTTGGATATGTTCAAGTGTTGTGAAAGAACTCATTTGGTCCTAGATCTATAGCTAAGAAGGAATGGAAGAAGAAAGATTTGGACATGCAGGATAAGGTTTTTTTTTGGCAGTATGGTCTCTTTCGGTTCGAATCCTGGTGAGGGTGGTGTAGCTCAAAAGGGAACAAAAGCATTGGCGACGGAGGTGGCTTCGTAGGAGCAATGAGGAGAGGTCCACCTTGGTTCTCCTAGTAAGGCTATCTCTCCTTTTCCCTTGAAGGCCCTTGTCTGGGTTCTTTTGGATACTTATTATGTAACTCTCATTGGTTCCTCCTTGTCTCTTTTGAGATCCCCATCGAAGGTAGACCAAACTTCTCTTTCCTGTGAGGCATCAGCTAAAGAGGTATTTGATTCTCTTAGTCCCCTTGAGTTGGTTGTTCGTGTGAACCTCTTGAACAGAAGTTAGGATCCTCCTCTATTAGTCTTGGAATGATCGAGGCCAATGAGAATTCCCACTCTTATGCATGCATTGTTTCTCATGATAGACTCCCCAAATCTCTAGTCATATATGAATATGACATTCATTAAAAATCTAAAGTGAAGGAGGACATGTCAATCAAAGGTGGACTTGCCCTAAACAAGCCTCCTTGAGGGTGTGCAGGGAGGAAGTCCTATTTTTCTATCTCTTAGAAGCAAGATAAAAAAGATATATGAAGTGGTAGGCAAGCCACGATTGATAGGGCCCTTAGAGCCAGGAAATCCATGGAAAGGGTAGCCTCATGATTGTCATGTCCTTCCATGTGCGTGGGGTTGATGGTGCCCCTAAACTGTTGTCCCTAAAAGGCTCATTAAAGTCTATTGTCTAGATATTATTCTTATTCAATAAACAATGTGTGCATGTTCAAAGGAGATTGAAGTATTTTCATCTTGGCTTAAAGATTGGTCATTTAGTGAAGTTGATGAAGATGGTATGTCAGGGGTATTCTTACTACATGGAAACTAGGTTTATCGAATGATTCTTCTTCAATGTTCAACTCAGGTATTCAGGTTGATCTCTTGGATAAATATTTGGACAATAAGCTAAGGGTTCTCAATATCTACGGGCATCATTCGGACCGTAGGAAGTACTAGGAATATTTTGTGTCATTTGGTGTTCTCTCAGGAGGAAATGTTATTGTTGGCAGTGTCTTTAATTTTACCCTCTCTCTTAGAGAGGTTTGGGGAGCTCGTCCTCATCAGGATTCGTTTGGCGATTTTTTTCCCATATGTTGGAATATTTGCATTTGATTGATTTGGAACCCATGAAGTTGGTTCCCACTTGGCGTAATTGGTGTAGAGGTGATGAGGGAATATCAAAATGATTCGACAGGTTCATTTTTTGAACACTCTCTTAGATGGAAATTTCCTAGTTAAATATTGGGTTGGCTCAGATATCCTGTCGAATCACTTACCCATTCTTTGTAAAATATAGAAGGAGGGAAGGAAGATGGCGTCCCCTTTGAATTTCAATCATGTGTGATTGGTGGAAGAGGATTATAGAAATTTGATATTATTGGGATGGAATAAGTTGCCTGCAGACATCGACTCTTCTTTCATGAAGTAGTTTTCCGACAATCTCAATATGGCACGTAAAGCCTCTAAACTTTGGGCCAAATCTTATAAAAAGAACTCTCGTGTGGTACTCTTAGAAGTTGAAGAGAATATTAATCGATTGTTTGAGGATACTCTTTTGGTGTCTTTTTCGACAATGAGAGGATGGCTCTCTTGTCCCTCAAGGCTCAGAGGCAGGAATTATTGAACAAAGGATAAATTGCATTGTAGTATTCCAATCATTGATATTTCGTTTTGTTTGGGTTCTGCTCAATGCTAAAGGTTTCCCCATTGATTGTTGAAGTGTTTTATTTATTTGATAGTTCAAATAATGGATGTAAGTAGTGTGTATGCAATTATTGGGCCATAATATATAAATCCTACCTACTAAAATTCTCAATATTTAGTGAGACTACTACCCAAAAATGATTGTTGTAATTAATTATTAAAATAACATAAATTACAATGAAACTTCAGCAACCATAAATGACAAGGAAATAAGGAACATGGTGTATAAATTTGAGAGTGGTCTCCTTCATATATGAGTTTAGATATATAACAGTAATACTATTGACTTAGCCACAGGTCTATATAATGCACGTGTTGTTATGAACTCTCCTCAAGCTGAAGTATATAGGTGTAGTGGTGAGAATATGAGACAACAACTCCCCTTGCCTTTAAGACAACAATCAACAATTCGGTTAGGACCCCCCTCTAAATAAAATAGACCAACAAGTAATTTAGTTCATCCAACTTGCAAATATGTGCCCAAGTTCAAGGAAATCGTGCCCATGTTGGAGTAACTCATCACACCCATGTTTCCTTTGATTGGTCCTTGAAAGGAGCGACCCCTTTACTTTGGAAATTGTACACAACACTCACAAATCAAGGTAGATGTGCCCAACACACAAAATGTAATCTTGGTTAATAATGAAGCACCAGAAGATGACTGCCAGCAAGAGGAACTCATATTATAATCTATCCTCGGGCTAGAATATGTGCCCAACCTCTCAGGAATGCACTAGGGTGTATAGTTGCAACACCGAAACCAGTAGATGAACAAGGGTTTCCAAAACCCTAGACTCTTTCCTCGAGCGCTCTCCAAAATATATTTTCCAAATGAGTGAATGCAATAATATCCTAGACTCCTCCTATCCCCTTTTATTTTATACTTCTAACTTGAGATTTTCTTTCCTTCTCTTATGAATGTGGGATAATAACCCCACTTGACTTTTTTGTCGTTCTTCATGTTCCCTTGATTATTTTCCACCCTAGCCCACAGGAACTAAATTAGGCTAGCGGAATTCTCTCTTAGAGAGATTAGGAATATGGAGACATTACATGCATGGAGACTCAAGAGCAGGGATATATGGATCTAGGAATACAAAGTTATTTCATAAGTTTACTAGCCATCGTAACAATCTCAACACTATATAGGAATTTCAAAATGTGAATGGTGAGGTTGTCTCTTCTTTCCAGGATAAAGAGGAGGTAGGGGCTCTTATTTCCAGGAGATATTTAAGAACTGCCTCATTGTCTAATAGGTGATATATTGAAAGTTATTAGTCTAGTTCCCCATGTGACTGATGATGATATGAATGCTTCTTTGGAAGCTGATATTTTGAAGGAGGAGCTCTTGTGAACCCTCCAGTATCTCAAAAAAGGTAAAATCCTGGGTCTAGATGGGTTTTTGGTTGAATTCTTTATGGGTTTATACAACCACATAAAAGAGGACATGTTAAAGGTGGTTTAGGAATCAAAGAGGATGGGTAAAATGATTGGTTTTTTGAATTCTACTTTTCTAACATTAATCCTAAAAAAGTAGGATATGAACGCCTTGGAAGATTTTAGACCTATCTCTCATTGAAATGTTATCTACAAGGTGGTGGTGAAGATTTTGGCAAATAGATTGAAGCCCATTCTAAACAAACTTATTGCAGAGGAGAAATTTGGTTTCTTAAGTAACCAGTGCATTCATGATGTCATGTCAGTCACTTAGGAAGCCCTTCATTCTATAAATCTCTCAAACTCCTTGGTGGTGGTTTTAAAGTTGGACTTGTCTAAAGTACCTTACGATAGAGTTAGTTGGGTGTATCTATGATTGGTGTTAATTCAAATGGGCATGAACTTGGCTTTGATTAACTGGATCATGGGATGTGTTCAATTTGTCTCCCTTGCGGTGCTTATTAATTGTGCTCCCTCTATATTTTTCCATGCTTCTTATGGCCTCAGGAAAGGTTTTCCTCTATCACCTAAGTTCATGTTCCTTTTGATTGTTGAAATTCTTAGTGTTTTAGTGAAGGATTTGAAGCGAAGAGGGGATTTGAAGGGAGTTAATATATCACCATTGGAAGTCATTACTCACGTTCTTTTCATCAATGTCATTCTCCTCTTTTGTGAGAGGTATCCAAAACATTTTCTAGAGCTCAAAATAATTCTTGATCTATATTGTTTGGTTATAGGTACGAAGTTCAATCTCTCCAAGTCGAGCCTGTTATACAATGCCATGTTTGTTGAATTTTTGGGAGCTTTATATTTGGCTCTCCCCTTTCTTCGATAAGTTATTGATGCTAGGTTTAATTATTTGGGGTTTTTTCTTAAGCCATATTCCTATAAGTTCTCGGATTGGTTATGGCTCTTTAATAAAATTGAGGCTTGTATTTCAATTTGGGTAAACCGGTGACTCTCCAAGGGAGATCATCTTATCCAGTTCAAGTCTAATATGTAAAGCATCCATTTGTATTGGACCTCTATAGTTAAAATTTTGAAGGGTATTCTAACCAAAATCAGAAACAAGAGCTTTCATTTTTTTTGGTCTAGAAAAAGGTATTTTGAGGGCATCCTCTTGTTATTGGTCGACTATTGCTCTTCTTAAAAATCTTGGAGGGTGGGTGGTGAAAAATATGTATCTCTTTTGTCAAGTGCTAGCAGTGATGAACATGTGGAGGCTTAGCTATAATGATTCCTTGTGGGGAAGAGTGATGAAATTCAAGTACTTGGGTGGTATTTCCATCAAGGATTGGTTTAGGTAGCCTAGGAAGTCTACTAAGAACAATTCTCTAGTTTGGAAAGCTTTGTTTGAGGATTTTCCATTGGTTGGTAATTGAACAACGTGACATATTGGAGATTGAAGGAAGGTATGGGTGGGTGAACACCCTTGGATAGGTGTTGATGCTAGTTTTCATCTCACAGGTAATCTTAGCTCGGATCTTCATGGCTAGGATTTGATTTTTCTTTTCAATTCACAGTCTCAAACTCACCATGAGTTTGGAGTGAGATGGTGGAAGTCTTATTATGAGTTGGGTTTATAAGGTGCTTTGATAGTTGAATGGAAATGGTATGCTAACAAGCTATGTGCTAACTTCATTAAGCTCTTTGATGATGATATTAACTCTCTGGCAAGGTCAAAAAATCCGTTAACAAGAGTCTATACAKTGAAATTGGGATACACTACYSAGGTGGAATCCCAATTTCTTGGTGATAAGGTTTGTTGGTGGGATCAAGTATGGAAGCTTTATGGTCCACTTAAATCCAAGATTATATTATGGCTAGCTTTAAAGAATAAGCTTCTCACTTGGGAAAATGGCCTCAAGCGTGGATGGATTAGTCTGCATAGGTGTTCATTATGCAAAGTTGATTTAGAATCTTTTGATCATCTATTTGTGTCATGTGCTTATCTTAAGGAAGTTTGGCATATTATTTCCCATAAGTTCAACACAAAGTCTAATTGGTCCAAGTTGGGTTTGGTTGACTGTGTTTTAGATTGGTTTATGGACGCATATGTGTCTTGTTTTAAGTCCTTCCCTTGTCATTTGGTGTATGTTGTTTGGTGGGCTCATAATGTTTGTATTTTTCACGATATCCTTATTCTTATGGAGGTGACAACCAGTTTGGTGGAAAAATTTTCTCGTGAGCACAAATATGAGTCCAAATTCAAAATCCCGAGGATTCGAGTCATGCCTCAGCTAAAATTTGACTTTCCTTGGGGATTTTTCGATGGGGCCAGCTAGGGTATTCCTCCCAAATGTGGGATTGGGGTGGTTATTTTCCTAAACCAGTCCCATTATTTCCATGTCAAGTATGACCCAGGGAACAATTTGCATATTAAGGTTGAGTTCTCTCCCATATGGACTCTCCTCTATTTTTCCTCAAGCACAATGTAAGGAAGCTACAAATCAAAGATAGTCATTGATTGTGCCACCAAACGAAACAAGGTTGGTGTGGTTTGTCTAAGGTACTTTTTGTAAGAAATCTAGGCCTCTCTTCATTATTTTGAGTGGACTTCCTTCTCTCATATATACAGGGAGCTCAACATGTAGGTAGACTCTCTCTCCCCAAACAATCTCTCCTACTTAATGAAGTGTCTTTTTCTTTCTATGAATTTTTCGAAGGGGTAGAATGGGAAGATATGGAGTTTCACTTCTAACTCTTATCGTTGTTTGATATATATATGTGTGTGTGTGTGTGTGAACACATTTTTTATAAAAGACTATTTATTACCTAGTTCATTTTCTATAAAGGACTATTTATGATCTGGTTCATGACTTGGTACATGTTGTAGGAGTTCATTCTCTCGTTGTATACTTGTCCAAAAGTAAACTTAAGTGATCAATTTTATCATTTGTATTTGTATTAATCCTTAAAACAACTCCATTATATTCTCTTTATTGAATACAAAGATTTTTATTCAATGAAAAAAAATATTATAATAATGAAAATATGTATATCTATATATATAACTTATTTTTACAAATACAAATATTTTCTAAAAGTATGATTTTATAAACAAACCTTTTGAGATCAGGAATTTTGCATACCCATGACACCAACATAGAAACTTCGCACTCACAATTGGCAGCTTCCTCTCGGAAACATTGATTACAAACCTTAATGGTAACTTGATAATAAGTCATGGCATTAATTTATTAAATGTCTTTTGATCCGTCGTTCAAATGCTTGCAAATCGCTCAGAGGAAAACTTTGCAGGGTTTTCTCTCATCTTAATCTGAAGTTCTACACTGCTCCCCACGGAGCAAAAAGTTGGGCGATCACAACGTCACGTGGAAAAGAGAGAAGGCGTGATGGTTATTATACGACTGATAATTTGTCAAGCAAACTAGGTAATGAAAGTGACTCACGTAATTGCATTTCTATTCTAGCGGTCTCACTGATTCCATGTATCTCATTTCGCCAAAATCTGAATTATACCATGAATTTTTCCATTCAAATGATTTGGAAGAATGGAACTCATTTAAATACAATGCTCAATCTTACTTCGACTACAGTGGTCCTCAAGGCTTCGCCTCTCTTTTACAACTTTTGCATCGCTTTTCACTTGGTAAACTTACTCTGGTGAGGGTCGGTGACCCTGGTAGCATTCAGACACCTTGTGAGAGGTGAGGCCCGGATGTATAAATAAGACCTCGATAGAATTTGGGCACTTCGTGAGAGGTGAGGCCGGGATGGATAAATAACTATGTAAGTACATATTTAATTTTTTTTGTAAATAAAAAAGGGGTAGATCCTATTACTACGTTGTTATTGTACAAAAAAGACGTTTGTTATCAACCTGTCATCTATTCCACCAAACTAGTAGAAATCGGAACAAGTGGTCGTCTGTTATACTTTTGGCCAAAAAAACCATCCACCACTTGCCCTGCTAGTTGGAAACCGGAGCAATTGGCGGATGTTTGTCTTGACAGATTTGTCTTTGCAAGCTAGAACAAACTAACAACTGCTGGAAAAAAAAACTAAACAGAAATTATGCAGAGTCCCAGTACAGAAAACTAGACAAGAATTATGCAGAGTACCAGTACAGAATAACAAGAAGTTAATCATTGGCACTAGGGGGTCTGTCGTCTGAAGCTCCAGAGAGAGTGTCGTCATTGGGTTGTAGCACGAAGGGTTGCACACAGGTCGGGCAATGTTGCTTGGTCGGTGCATTCGAGAATGCGTCGAAGAGCATGTCAATCTGCTTTCTAATGAGGGTGTCCCGATGAAGCTGGTTCGCCATGTGGCTTCTGAGATCGAAAATGAGCTTCAGCTGCTCTGAGCTGAAGGGACTGTGGGGAGATGGGTCAAATTCTGGAATTGCATTTAGCGGTGGAGGCACCAAGATGGGGAGGTTCTCCTGCATGGTGTTGGTGGAACCATCCTTGACCGCCTCAGCTCCTGCATCAACTTCGTTGGTGTTGTCCTGGAGGAAATCCTGGAACCGTGTGGAGGAGTTCCTCCAGGAATTCCTCCTCGGCAATGCATGTGACGCCTTCCATGGTAGCCTGGGTACCTGTACTAGCTTTGTTGGTGCTGGGGAACAGTAAATTGTGTGGGACCGTGTAGAGGAGGGATTCTTGTGGAACCTGGATAGGTTCCTCTAGAAATTCCTCTCCGGCGTAGGCCATCAGTGGAGTTCATGGCCTTATGGTTCGCTTTGTCCTAGCAATGGACATGGCCCATTCCAATTGCTACAGACATCTCTGTTGGGTAGCGTAGTTGTACGAGGCAGGTCCACGTCTCGACTTACCTCTCTCTCTCGGCATGGTTGAGCTAGGGGGGCAAAGAATCCATTGAATTACTGCTAGGAGAACCCACTACACAATAATCCAATTCTCAGAGCAAGCAAGGTGACAGATCTCGAAGGCGAAATAATGTCAGTCAAGGCTAGGTGGGAGAGATATCCCCAGGGTGGACATGACCGTTGTACTCACCCGCCTCCTACCATTAATCTTCAAAACCGCCATTAACCAAACTCAAGGGAGTTGTCATCTCTTCGTCTGCAAGTAATTAAGGTCGCCCTCCCTTCAAGACTGAGGTGAGGGACGACGGTTGGTCATATTTATGGCTGAAGTCGTGAGAGGGTTGTGTGGCCTTCTTTCACTACGTGGCACCCCATCCGAGAATGTAAATACATATTTAGATAACAACATATAAATTAAAATTTACTCATTAAAAAATTTGATTCCTCTCATGACTTGATAAATCCAAGTTTAAGATTAATCTAAGCTTTAAGAAGTGATAAAATTTAATTCAATAAACAATTTAGAGTGAAAATCTTGAAAAGTTTTCAAACATTGTGTAACTATATCTTCTTTATTTTTTCTATTTTACACCAAATTATGAGAAGAATATAATTTTCCAAATCTTCTTTTTAGATAAAGAATAGTAATTTTTTAAACATACATAAAATTGAAATTTCAATCCATAACTTTTCTTGAATTTTTATGATTTATATAAATATTATTTCACCATAAATAAATTTTAAACTAAAATCCATTTACTATAAAACTAATTTACTCTAACTCTTAACACAAAATTAATATTTAAAATGTTTTTTAAATATAAAATAATATCATACACCATTTACAATTTAAAATTCAACTTTTAAAATTTTAAATTACTTTTTATTATATAAAATTTTACATTTTTTTTTGTATATATAAATTTATGATTAAATAATAATAATTAATATTATACACTATAATTATAATTTAAATTTAATAGTCAACTCTTAAAATTTTAAACTTTTTATTATATATAAATTTATAATTAAATAAAATTTTAAATTACTTTTTATTATACAAAATTTTACATTACTTTTTGGTATATATAAATTTATGATTAAATAATAATAATTAATATTATACACTATAATTATAATTTAAATTTAATAGTCAACTCTTAAAATTTTAAACTTTTTATTATATATAAATTTATAATTAAATAAAAATTTAGATTAATTTTTGTTATATATAAATTTATGATTAAATAATAATAATTAATATCATATATTATAATTATAATTTAAAATTTAATAGTTAACTTTTTAAAATTTTAAACTTATTATTATATATAAATTTATGATTAAATAATAATGGGATAAAATTTAACTCAATAATCAATTTAGAGTTAAAATATTGTAAAGTTTTAAAATAACATGAAAATATAATTGTTATGGTTTTTTATTTTATTTCATCAAATTATATAAAAATATAATTTTCCAATTTATAATAAGAATATAATTTTCCAAATCATTCTTTCCATATATATAAAATCTGAATTTCCATTGATCCATAATTTTATTTGAATTTTTTATAAATTTATATTAATTTAAAATTAGTTAAAACTTTTATAAATATTATTTCATTATAAATAAATTTTAAATTAAAATCTATTTATTAAAAAAAAAAATGGTTAATATAAAATTAATCTTAAAATTTTTTGTTGATTAACATATAATTAATCTAAAAAAATTTGTTGATAATAAAATATATTGTTAAAAAACTGTGTAATGTAAAGCCCTGACGTTGTAAAAAGTAGACATAAGAAGCCAAAATATTATCAGTTCACTTTTCTACTTGGCCCTTCCTATCACCCAAACTCACAATTGGACTGTCACCCAAAAGCACAATTAGAATTGAGTTTATTAAATATAGGGATGATTTCTCTTTACTTTATTTCAATCAAATGAAAATTGCAATGTCAATTGGGGACTTGGAATAGTAACATGGAATGCAATGTGCTTTTTTTCTTATATTTTTTCTATGGATTTTTATTTGTTGTGACTGTGTCAAGTAGCATGTGAAATGGTAATAATTGGTTTATGTTATGTTTAATTTATTATTATAAATTATATGGTAGTATAGTTATGGTAAATGTGTTGTAGGTAGTATAGTAATTGGTCATTGTGAGGTTTAGTATCCATCTAATCATTAGTTTCTTAGTAACATTTTTGTGACACCTCAATCTTTCTTAAAATAATCAATTTATGAAAAAAATTAAATGTTTTAATTCATCTTATCATTTGCATCTTATGTATATCAATTTTGGACACCTTTTTTTAATTTTAGAATGTGATTATAATAAATTTTTATTTTTATTTTTTTTAATTTGAGACAGGTGACTATAATAAGTTCATTTGGTTTTTTTAATTTGAAACATGTGATTATAATAAGTTCATTTGGAAGATATGTGCTCGTGTATGATAATGCGAGGATGGCATCTGCAGAAACCCTAGCTGTAGGAGGCCTCAGGAACCCTTGCATTTCTCGCCGCTCTCTGTGCTACAGTTTCTCCTAGACTTTGGTATGAAAGAAGCTTAGTCTAGTGTTAGCAGGTTGGCGATTATTTTCATTTTCCTTTCTGTTTTTTCTAGTTTTGCTTGGTCAGGAGCTATGGATGATTTGGTAGACTATGAATATGATCTGATGGATAGATAACCCATTTGGCACCTGCGAGCTGGTCATCCTCCTGACACAGTCTCTCTGATATTGTCGCCTCTTGTTGGTTGCTTAGGGGATGATTTTTCGTTGGACCCAGTTCAGTCCTCTGATACAGGACCCCAGTTGTTTGATTTTGGTGGTTTTCCTGGAGCCTCGGTCACCTATGTTGTGCTTTGGGGGAGGGTTTCTCCCAACCTACCATTTGTTCCTTCATATATTTGGATACCTGAGCATGCTCTCGGTGCTCAGGATCAATTTTCTAGTTTTTCCCTAAGGTTTGGAGGGGAACATGCTATTCAATCTCTTGGATGGATTCATCCTTCTGGGAAATTGGAGAGTTTTGGATATTTATCGACTCATCCCAGTCTAGTAAGATCTATTCCTTGTCAAAGCATTTTTTCTCCCCCCCCAACTCTCTCGGAGCCCAATTTATCTTCCTCTCTAGATTTGAATGAGTTATTGGCCATCCCTTCCTCCCCTTGTGTCGTTGGCTTGGAAGCACTTGTTATCTCCTCTCCCCTTCCCTAGATCCAAAAGGTAATCCCTAGCCAACTTGTGTCTGGGTTCTTTGAAGGTGAATCCTCAGCTCTGAAATGAAAGAAAGCTCATCCGAGAGTAACTTTGGTCCCTCGGACGCATTCCTTGGATTTGGGTGACGATGCCATGCTTCCAGAGATCCTTGATCTTACTGAGAAGGTAGTGGTAGGCCGAGCAAATGGTCGTCATATTGGTCTAGACCACCTAAAGGATTGGGTCTCCTCTTCTTGGGGGGATTTGGGGATATCCTTACCGACCATCCATACTCTTGCAAAAGGGAGGTTTTTGTTCAAATTCCAAAAAGAAGAGGACACGAGAAGGATTTTGAGAGACACATGGTGCCTAGAATCAACTCCTTTTTTTTAAATAGGTGGACTCCCTTCTTCGATGCCAACCATGAGAGGATTGATGAGCTCCTGATATGGGTGTGTCTTCCAGGGTTTCCATCGGAATGCTAGAGTTGGAAATGCTTTAAGAAAATTGGAAACACTCTCTTTCATGAATGCGGATATGTCCTTTACCTCCATAGGAAAAATTTCAGTGGCTCGGATTTTAGTATCCCTAAATCTCAGGAAAGGACTTTTGGATACTTTGTAACTTACTCATGGAGGCTTATTATTCAGGAAGACTCTTGACTACAAGGGAATTCCCTTCAAATGCCATAGATGCCACAAACACGGTCACAAAGTTGTAGATTTCACCCTCACGATGAAGCGTATAGTTCCCATTTTGTAGAGCTCTAGGCGAAGGAAAAATTCTTTCTTTCATCTAGGACGAGGTGCAGCATCACCTCCACTTTAGTTAAGAGCCCCTATGTAGGCTTGGAGAGAAGTCTCTACAAGAAAGGCAACAGACCTAGATCAACATGGGAAAAGGGAAGCAAAGTCTGTATTGAACAAGGACGTGGGGAAGATACATAGACAGGAATCCCATCCTTCCCCCTAGACATGCAAATTAAAAAAGGAATCGAGGCTCATATGGGTATTCCCCCTCTTTCTCCTTTCTCTGTAATTTTTTTTTTATTTACAGTCATTGTCTCAAAATATTGTTGGCTTAAATATGTTAAAAACCCTCCCTCCCCTCCCATGCGCCCTCTCAAAATATTTTCCCTTTTCCTCAAGCCCCCGTCTTTCTTGTCTTTCTTTCGCTCAAGTCTTGTCCCCTCCCTGGATTCCCTTCATATCCCAAATTCAAGACTCCTCTTTTTTGTCAGATGAAGAGACCATTTTTTACCAGCTAAGATACATATCGGTCTCGACCTCTAGGTGTACGAAATCCCCCCACTTGGGTTTGGGATTAAATCCTCAATTGGGGATTAATAAAAAAGGGAGGGGTAGAAAATATTTTTTCTCCAAAGCACAATCCCGAGTGACCATTGATGTCGTGGCAGGAAGACAACTCTCCATCATAGGGGCACTTAGAGTATTTCCACCCCCAGAAGGGGTTTCCAAATGAAATTTCTCTCCTTAAATTGTCAGGGGTTGGAGAGCCCCTCCAAGCGTCTCTCCCTCCAAAGGTTGTTGGAGATTTTGCAGCCTGATATTGTAATTCTTCAAGAAACCCTTGGGGAAACATCTTTGATCATATCTTTGTTGCAAGAGATCCTTAAGGGTTGGTCCTTATTTTCTCTTGATGCTCTTGGTTGCTCGAGGGGTCTCGCAATGGGGTGGAACTCAAAATCCATCAAGATTGAAAATTCTTGGGGTTTCAACTTGCGCCAAGGTATGTTTGTTTTTGTTGAAGAACTAGGGAAATCATTTACAGTTTTAAACATTTATGGACCCTCTCAGGATTGTCCCCAAGTCTGGAACTCCCTCCTACGAAAATATTTCTTAAAAGACAATCTTCTCATTCTGGGAGATGACCTTAATTTATCCATATGGGAGGTTGAATCTTGGGGTAAAAAGGCCCAAGCTGGCTCTTTCTCATATTTCTTCGTGCATAAGTTGGGGGAAGGAGGGCTAATTGACATAGCACCCATAAAGCTTGGTCCCACCTAGAGAAATAAGCAGTTGGGAGAATAACATATAGAAAAGAGACTAGATTGTTTCTTGATCTCAAAATCTCTGGTGGAAGAGTATTTTCTCTTGAGAAAATGGCTAGGGTCAGGAGAGAAATCAGAACACTATCTAATCTTTATGGAAATAGTTCCCCCCCTCGAAAAACAACAAGTCCTTGCAAATTTAACTCTGCCTGGTTAAAAGATGAAAGATTTATAAATCTAGTAAAGGAATTCTGGACTCCAATTGGACAAGAGGAGCGAGCATCAGTACAATTTGAAAGGAACTTAAAAGCCCTGAAACTCGCTACAAAAGATTGGGCTAAAAGGAAAAAGTAGCAGTTAGATCGGGGCATAATCAATACGGAAGCAGTTGTTCGATCCCTCTATGACTCTGATAAAGGAGGATTTTCCACTCCAACAAAAAAAATATTCCCTCTTATCTCTGGAAAAGAAAAGAAGAGAGTTTCTTCAAGACAAGGAAGACGAATGGAAGAAAAAGAAGTAGGGCGCTCTAACTACATAGCGGGGATGAGAATACAAAATTTTTCCAAGCTTATGCAAAATTCATGGAATTGGAAAATACAATCTGGGGACTAAAAGATCATACATGTAGGAATCTATCCTCCTTTGAAGGACTGGCAAGGCTAGGTTCTCAACATTTCAAATATTTATACTCAGCAGACAGAAGGGTGTCACTAGATGCCATAATCCAAATGGAATTATTCTTTCCCCATTTTGTAGAAGAGGAGGATAACTTAGATCTTATGGAAGGAGTGAAGGAAGCCGAATTAAAATAAGTTCTATACAATTTCCAAAAAGATAAAATCTTGGAACCATATGGTTGGTCTATGGATTTCTTTGTAGGACTCTATGATCTCCTTGGAAAGGATATTCTCAAAGTGATAGAAGAGTCAAGAGTTAATGGGTTTACCCACCCTCCTTTCAATGCTACTTTTATTTCTTTAATCCCAAAGTAGGATGCTCTTGAAACCTTGGAAGAATACATATCCATTTCTCTGTCTAACTGTATTTATAAAATAATTTCAATAATCATTAGTAGAAGAATTAAAGAGATTCTCCCAAAATCTATTTCCCAAGAACAATTTGGTTTTTTGGAAGGAAGACAGATCCATGAAGCAATAGGAGTATCCCAAGAAGCCATGCACATCATTAAGACTCATAAGATAAAAGGAGCAGTGCTAAAGATAGATCTCTCCAAGGCCTATGATCGAGTCAGTTGGATTTTCCTGAGAATGTTGCTTACTCATCTGAGATTTGTCCTACCTTTTATCAATTGGGTAATGAGATGCATCTCTTCAGTTTCTTTCGCAGTTCTCATAAACGGTGCAGCCTCACCTTTCTTTATTGCAAAGAGAGGGCTCAAGAAGGGATGCCCCCTATCCTTGCTCCTTTTTCTGGTGGTGGAAGAACATCTTAGCAGGGCCCTATCTGAAGCAAAAAATAGTATAACTTTCACTGGTATACCTCTTACCCACCTTCTTTCTCTCACGCATTTTTTGTTTGTTGATGAAGTACTAATTTTCTACAGCGGGTTAAGGGAGGATGCAGAAAAGTTGAGTATCATTCTAGATCATTTTAGTAGGGCTACTGGAATGCAAATAAACAGCTCAAAATGTACCCTCTCTACTCACCTTATGGATCTGTAAGAAGTTCTTTTCTACAAATCCCTCTTTCCTTTTGTGGAAAAGCCCCTTGAAGAAGGGCTAAAGTACCTATGCTTTCACCTAAAGCCAAATTTCTACACAAAATCGAATTGGACCTGGTTAATTGGAAAGCTAGAAAAAAGGATAAAATCTTGGAGCTTCAGGTGTTTGTCCAGAGTTGGTAGGTTGATCCTTGTAAAATCTATCCTAGAGAAGATACCGATCTATTGGCTTTCAATGGCTTGGATTCCAAAAGGAACTCTAGACAAAATAAGGAATATATTTTTTGAAATTCTATGGGGAGTTCAGAATAAGAGTTTTGTGATGCCTTGGGTAAAATTGGACTCCCTGGCCTTGCGAAATTTGTTGGGGGGGTGGGGTTTAAAGAATATCTACAGTTTCCCCACTGCCCTTGCGGCCAAGATAGGATGGAGACCGATATCCTCTAATAATTTATGGTCGAAGGTAGTAACCCAAAAATATATTGGCCTGAATTTCGTTGTGGATTGGATAAGAAGGTCAGTCCGAAGTTTGCAAAATGGCTCCATCATGTGGAAATCTCTCGTCAAATATTTTTCTATAATCGGTCAAGGGCTAGCTTGGAAGGTGGGAAAAGGAAATTTTCTCAGGATTGGTATGGATTTGTGGTCAGGCAAAAATGTCTTGTATATTCTTCCCCATAATCTAATTGATCATTTGCATGAGAGGGGTATCTTCCATCTAAACCATATTGCAGACGAGCATCAAACTACGCTTTGGATTCAGGGTTGGAAAGATGCTTACACTATAAATCAGGATGACCATCTTACAAAAACTTGGAATGCCTACATCGGGTCTCTCAAGCTAGGACATATCAAAATTAAAGACCAGGAATATGAATTTGTTTGGAAACACAACCCGTTTGGGGTCTATACCCCAAAAGTGGGAAATTCTTTATTAATGGTCAACATCCTTCAACAAGATCCCGACTGGTGGTGGAAAGGGATCTGGAAATCCAAATTCCCTCTCGAGGCACACTTATTCATGTGGTGCCTAATCAGGAAAAAGGTGCCTACATGGGATAGAATGATACTTAGAGGAGTGGAAGGATCGGGCTGGTGCTCCCTTTGCAAGGGGGCTGAGGAAACAACCACACACCTTTTCTTAGGTCGCCCATTAATTTATAATTCAAACTTGGAGAGCCACTTCATCTTCTTTGGGTCAATCATGCTCCTGGAAAGGGCCCTTCATTGAAGAGGCATGGAGATCTTGGTTACAATACCACAGAAATAAAAATATTAAGGAACTACCTCTCCTCATTCACTGGGGCATCTGGATTTCCCTAAATTCTTCCATTTTCAAGGAAAAGGTTTCTCTACCTGACATAATTTCATCCCAAAGTATAGCAATAATTACACATTTTCCTCAGGAGAAAGATGTTCCCCCTCCCAGGCAGGTGGTGGAGGAACAGATAAAATTCTCAAGGCCTTGGGATTTTTTTATGGCACTTCTCAAGACAATGGAGCCTGATGTGGCGGTGTGGGAGTCCTTTATTTATCCCCAACACATTTCTTTAAACTAAAGTGGGGACTGGGGTAGGGTACAAATAATTATGTGGTACTCATGGCACTAAAGCTTCTACTCACTTTTGTTGGGGAAAAATGGATAACAAACCTTCAAATTTTTGGTGATTCAATGGTGGTCACCAATTGGTTGCAGAAAATTCAATTGTTTCACAACATCAGTCTTTCTACTATCATGTATGAAGTCTTTTTAATTGCAAACATATTTACAAATCTGTCATTTCAACATGTTCACAGGGAAATGAATGTCGCAGCAGACACCCTATCTAAAGAAGGTACTCTCATGGTTCTCGAGCAATGTCATGTCATAGATTTCAAGGATGGTTAGGGCTTCGAGCATTATCACAAGCCTTTTATACAACTAAATGGCTTGGCATGGGTCAATATCTAGCATGCTCCTCCTCTTTTTCTTGGCAGTGGATCTTTTTTAGTCGATTGCAACATTTTGGAATGATGAAGGACTACCAGCTTTTGGGATAGGTCTCCCTTTTTTCAGATGACATATATAGTGTGATGATCAGCAGTAAATAGTTTTTGAAGACTTCTTGATCATGTTCAGGTAGGGTGGTTTTGGTTTCCAAATTTTAGTACAGAAATGCTCAATTTTAAGGGCATGTATTTTGTGGACTCTGTATTTTGAAATTGTTCTAACTTATGTGGCTAAAATGCTAAATGACTAAATGCATGTCTCAACATGCATTCTTTAGAATACAAATTTTATATATTTTAATAAAATTTACATTTTTTTTCTCCCAAAAAAAATAAGTTCATTTGGAAATGATAAGAAAGAATATGAACTATTGATAAAATGTGTTTTTATATTTTAAAATTTCAATTTTGTTTTTTAAAATATATAATTATTAGTAAAATATCTTTTTATATTTTAAAATTTCAATTTTGTTTTCTAAAATATATAATTATATTGTTTTCATTAAACTCAAAATTGTTAATTCTAAGAGATCATTAAAATCATATAACTTGTGAAAAGATCATTAAAATCATATAACTTGTGAAAACAAGTTCATTAATAATTTGTTATAAATTATTTCAATGGAATGAGTGAAAAGGTTAAATTTAAAAAGTTACAAATTAATAAATAGTTCATTAGTAATTTGTTATAAATTATTTCAATGGAATGAGTGAAAAGGTTAAATTTAAAAAGTTACAAATTAATAAATATTTAAGATATGGAGAAAAATATTTATAAAAAAATGAAAAAATAAAATATTTGTATTTGATATAATTAAAGATTTTCAAAATATTTAAAATACATTAAATAAAAAAATGGACAACTATTTCCACATGTCTTCTTAGATGTCCTATATGTCCAAGGTTGAGAAACTAACCAAGGAAGTCTTCAATATAGCCACACAATGCCTCGGTAACTTTTATGTACTCGGTAGAAAGAGGACCCTGATCTAGATATTGTTTTAAATATGGCAAGTCATGTACTATGTAGAATTCTAATTTGAAAGGGATCCCTCCATAACTTTTATAAGATCCATTTAGTACAATACATTAATATGTGATAGTTCTAAATGCAATTTAATTTCCAAAGTAATAATAGACCTTTAGTCTATTTCCCATGATTACTATAAATATTGAAATCAAATGAGTGTAATTCTACAAAACTATAGTCCATCTTTCTTTTGTGAGTCAAAAAAATAAGGAATCAAATTTTAAATTGTGCAAATATAGGCTCATACCCATCTGCCATATTAGTTCTTCTTAATGCAGTACTAGGACTTGGGATTATTCCCCACTTTTAGTTTTTCATACTTTCCAACTAAAACTTCATATTATCATCGAACAAAAACAATTTTAATGAAATTTTAATGTTTTCCTTCCAAAAAGAGCACGAGGTTTAGGAATTCAAAGGTTTAGGAATTCAAGATATATCCATATTTGACAAGTTGTATATCTAATCTCTTCTTGAAAAAATATCTAAGTTCAAAAATATTATCACAATTGAAGTCCAAAAAGTAAAGTTATCAATGATTTAAAATCATTGATTTTAAGTTCTTATTGTGATGGCCATGCAATTTGTAGAAGATATACATTTTGATAGAGTGCCCAACTTTTTGTTAAACCACTCGTAGTAGATGCATAGTGACCATGCCTTTCATAATTGTGGTCATCAAAGAGATTCCAATAAATGTTGAGAGATTTGTGACCATTTCAAATTTGTTGCATCAAAACCTTAGCCACACAAAGGAGCTCTATTGAAAAGTAAGTTATTTCTTCAAAATCCTAGTGTTATTTGTAGGTTTTCTTCCAAGCAACATGTCTTTTACAAGAAAATATGACGGTCCTAGCATTGCATAATACATAGAATTTCATAAGACAAACAATATAATATATAGAAGCATTATATTCATTAATTTGAGAGATGGTGTTTCCATATGGTGGTAGTTGCTTACCATTGAGAAAATGTTGATCCTTGCAGCTAAA
>ML792776.1:37324-60734 GCA_009831015.1 Picea engelmannii | reverse complement strand
TTGGATGATTGAAATGTGGCCTTGGGAGACCTATCTACACTTTTCCAACACCAACGACTTGCTCCTAGTGTCAAAACATCTCCTAAAGGGGTGGTGTCACCTTAAGTTAGGGTTTCATTTTGTGTAAAAGTAAATTTTAAGTGAATTGTTAAATATTATTTTGTAAAAGGGGAAATATTAGGGTTGTTGACCCCTAATATTGTGGTTTACCCTAATATTATGTGGACAAACTATTTTGGAGACATTTTTTATAAATAAAGATCATAAAATCTCATTTTAAATCATAACTCTCCCATCTTGGAGAGGTACTTGGACTGGAATTTTCTCTATCTTTAGCTATTTATCTCTTTTTCTCTTGTGTATGGATACTTTCTTAGTTATTTGGTTTATGGAAGTGATGCACTAGCCTTGGAAGGCTCTTCTTTTCTATTGTGGTGGTTTATCTTAGCATTTTCCTTGAATTGGTAAGGCTTTTTTGCATTGTTTTATCATTTTGTTTCAATACAAGGTTATTTTGATAAATATAGGTGGGAAGTATAAGTGCATACACCCCGACCTTAGCCTCCATCACTTTATGCTTAAATTTTATTGGTTTAACAAGGGTTTGCTAAGAGAAGTATAAGTGCATACAGCCTCTTAGCGTAAACCCTAGCTAGGGATACTTGCCTTGGGGAGTAAGAGGATTTACACCCACAAGGAGGTAGTACCCCTAGCTCATTTTTTCTTGACCCCATTAACCCAATCATTAAAGGCACTAGTCATCACTTGTTGCATTGGAGATATAAAATTGTTGTTTTGGGAAACATCAAATTTCGTGTTTTTGAAGTTGTTCCTAGTGGAATCGAATCTATGTTATAAATGCTTGTTTGAGCCACTAGGGTGTTTCATTTCTCCAAGTATTTCTTGTTGTTGTTACAAATTTAACCTAAAACCATTAGGGCTGCAGAAAACACTAACTAAACTCTTCAATAACTCTTAATTTCACTGTTGAAAATTACATAAAATTTGCCCACATAATCTACTAAGTACAATGCATCTTTTGGCAAGCTTTGAGCAAGTTTTAGTGCTTAAATCTCTTTCTTTAATAACAAGTTTGTTACATCCATAAGGCTGATAAATATCACTGCATTTAGCTTTTTATGACAGCCTTGTTTTTTGTGCTAAAGTCTTGTTCTATCATTGTTGAGCTTTACTAGTTTTTACTAGCTTGTCTCGTGCTTATTCAATTAGAATTTTAGCACGTATATTGCAGCCCTTATTATATTTTATGAGTTGATATGTATATAATTGATTATTTTTGCAATTAGGGACAACAAGATTAACTTTCTTGTCCACCTAACATTATTATATGCAAGTGTGGCTTTTCTTGTGTCTCAAGCAGGTACAACACCCTTTGTAGGAATCCAAAGACTTGGCAACCTTAAACCACCCAGATACGAGTCATCAAGTCATATTTCCTCTTCCATAATTGACCTTTAGGGGGGTTCTTCTCTTATTTCCCTTCCATCCATCTCAATCCCCCCAGGGTCACCGAGATCACCTCCCTAGAGTGACCTAGTCACCCTCAAAGTGCAGGATCTATATCGAGGTGACATCAGGTATAGTGTCCCTTATTTGTTGCCATTTTGATGGTTGGGCCAGGCTTTTCCCAACCTACAACTTGTGAAATAACAGAAGGAATCACTCCACAAGCTATGCCTACTACAATACAATGATCAACATCCAACATTCACTATATCTCAATACAATAAAATTCATGTGTATTTATACATTTTCGTGAAATTCATTCCTAGGAGCTATGCCAACTACCCCTTATTATTACATTATTTCATCTAACTATATGGTGGCCCTATTTCTATATTATGGTCAAATTACAACCATTATCCTCTTGAGTACCTTGCTAGGTACTCCCTATTATCCTCCCTAAATACATTACATCAATTAGATTTCAAAAATGGTCATGAGTTATCATGATTATAAGATAACAGACACATGATCAATCCTTAAATTCAAATTAGCAGTCCAAGAAATATAACTTTAATATTAAGTATTAGATCATGTGTTCCATGTATCCAATAAGAATGGAAAACCTTAATATTAAAACAAACTTGGCATAAATGCAGGGTGAAATCTTAATGTTTTGCACAATTCCAATCATAGAATAAGTTCAATCAAAATTCGAGGCCCTGCATTTATACAAGTCTATATGGTGTTTATGTTTTGCCAACAATAATGGTTGTTTCAAACATTAAAGTTTGGTGTTGTTTATATCCTTAATGCATGTACATTTAATTTCCTCTATAAATACTAGATTGGATTCCACTTTAATAGAACTAGGATTATTTAAAAATATTTCTTTTAACAAAGTATAATATGTATATTAATAGAAACTGAGTGCTCAATATAGTTTTATGGGTTATTCCTCCATACGTCCAAGGGTTTTGAGGATGTCTAAATCAACTCAAAATCTGTAAAACAAAACATGAAACTATACTCTATTTTAAAAATTTTACTTCACCAAATTTCAAAATAATAAAATGTTTCAAACCCTTTAAATAAACAATGAACTGCATCCTCAAAGTACTCTTGAAATTTAGTGTTTTTTACGATATAAAGTAGTCCAAGAAGCAAGATTTCGATAATGACTTTTTGGTCTCACCTTATAATTTAAGGTTGAAAATGTCAACTTTTAATTTTCACATCACTTTCAATTATGCACAACATACAAGTAAATGATAATGACTTTTTGGTCTCACCTTATAATTTAAGGTTGAAAATGTCAACTTTTAAATTTCACATAAGCAGAAAAATTTCTTATTATATTAATATATAATTTGTTTACATGGAAAATAAACTGAGCCAATGACATACAACGTTTAATGTTTCTTTCAATCTTCAAAACTATGAAAGAATAATTTGTCATAGTCTGATTTCAAACAGTAAGATTTGATCCATATGTAAACATAATGAAAGGACTGTGATTCTATATGTCCCTTAGTTAAACAAGAGTGTCCTAAAAAAAAGTAATTGTCAAAATTTCGCTGCTAAAATAGTCTTTTAAACACTACAAATAGTTAGGTACTTAAAAAAAGTTAAGAAAAGGACAACTCACAATTAAATAATAGGATAGCACAACATCACTTTCAATTATGCACAACATACAAGTAAATAATAGGATGGCACAACCTATTTATACATAAACAAGGGTAGTTGCGGAGCAACAAGTCCCTGCTAAGAAGACAGAAATATAAATCAGGGACTTGCTTGTTGCTCCGATATAGACAAGTCTCCAATGATATCTGAAAAATAAAAAATTAAGTCAGGGACTTTATTTATAAGGGACAAAGAAATTAAGATAAGAAAGAAAAAGGAGCAATATTCCTCAAGCAAGTATGTGTTATAGATTGGTAAAGATTAGACTTTACCAACCCATCATAACCACCATTGAACACTCCATCAAACACCATGGCATTCTCACGGGGATCATTGGTCAGCTTCAAGATTGTTTCATTAATCATCCTCTCATCCATTGATTGCAAATTGTAAAGATGGTGAAAGCTCTTCACCTCATAAACATGTTGGCAAACATTTGATACACGAGAAAGTTAGAGATCTCCTTCTCCAACTGGTGTAGTTGAGAGGCATATATGAGGTTATGAAATATTTTAAAACAACTGGTTTTCTCACACTTCTTCAACAATTCAACGCCCTTCATAACGATAGTCAAGAATTTCTCGTAGATGGGATTTTGCTCATTTTGGGGCTTTAGTAAATCCAACAAACAGATCTGTTGAACTGTTTGAATAAGCCCCGTGAGAAGTGCATCTAATCCACTGCATGAGTTACACTGCTTTATCACGTTGCACTGCTTTGTTGGGGATTTGACGAGCATACTTTTATAACTACGTTCACGTACTCGGGTGGAAGTTATTTGGTGGAAGACATGGAGAGTTCATTCAACGATGATTACTTGTTTGTTACGTTTTATTTTTTTTAAACTGATTGTTACGTTATAATAGAAGCCATTATGGAGTTCATTATGAATACATGATACTATAGAGTTCATTATGAATACACGATACTTTAAGATGCAGTATGGTTCATCCAAATATGTGTTACATTGGATGGATTCTATTTAAATTATAAAGTGAAATACAAAGAACGTAATTTGACAACAGAAAACCTCGATTGACCAAAAAAAACAAATGCAGTTGGAGAAGCATTTAACAAAATAAAATCATGATGGAACGCGCTTACACGTAATGTATTTTTGTGATTAAGAATGAATAGAGATCATTATGACCCTAAACCTTAAAGTGCTTTGTTTGTTTGTTTTTCCCATTTTAAAGAAAAAATAGAAGAAGAAAAAATCGAAAGATAGATTCAAAGCACTTGAAACCACTTTCCAACAGCGTTGGGCCACTGGAAATGCAATCACTGTCAATTTTTTTGTCGAAATTAAAGCGCTTCTATGGCTAGCTAATATATCTTTGTGTAAGAGAGATTGTTATTTATTCAAAAAGTTACTTGGGCACAATTAAAAAATGAAATCCTCTAAATATGTGACTGGGTTTTTCATACAGGTAATTATAGCATGTGGTGTGATTACAACAATTGTTTGTACTATTTAGTAGGGCTCCATAGACCAGAGTCTCAGAAAAGTGATCGATCCTTTGACAACACATCGTTATAGGAGTCCATATAGTGATGGAACAAGAAATATCTTTGTATGCCAAACTTGGAAATTTTGTTCAAGCTTCTGCATGTAGTTTCACAAAAGTTTATAAGCAAGAGAATGTTGATGTAAGAGAATTTGATCTATCAAAACTCCATGGATACAGTGAACTTATACATGAATTCGAGCATATTTTCAACAGGGAAGACTTACTCAGCACTCATGAAAAAAAATTGGCATATTGTTCACACAGAAATGATAGCATGTAACAACACTTATCAGCAGCAAAAAGAGTGCCTTTTGAGGGTTGTTAGAAGGACTGAAAAAAGGAAATGAAACCAGTGGCAAGGAAATGAAACCAGTGGCAGTTACTAGATGAGAAGGCACAACACTTGAGCTAAGTTAAATGCACCTAAAGCACTATTATGATGAAGATGAATGACCATTGACAATAGATGGGGACGCCCTTTCCAAAGTTGTTTTGGGCATATTAGCAGGATATATTCAAAGGTGTAAACAACAAATACACGTTTAATACTTCAGGACATGTGCCTTCTGTGCAACAAACAGGGATGAATCCTGAAACTCATATTTAAGGAGGGGGTCGACCTGTTATGGCCATCATATTAGGGCCGACCTGTAAACATCTATTTGGGCTGGCTTGTGCATTTATTTTAAACAAATAGAGTTACAAGGTGGAAGGGGTTACCATATATTCCACTTCATATTGGCCTAAACGTCATTGCTTTTTAATATGGAAACAAATAAAGCAATTATGTTTTTTAATATGGGAACAAATAAGGAAATTATATTTTTTAATATGGGAACAAATAAAGCAATTATGTTAAAATATTTTTTGAAGTATAATTTTTATATTTAAGCATAATAGAAACTAAGACATGAGGATCATCATTATGTTTTTAGTAGAGAAGATGTCAAAGATGAAAAAGTTCCGATGGGATCATTCTCAAGTGACGCATGTCCATATGACGGTTCCATCTGTCATACCATGATTTTGCATGGGAAGTATGTGGGTGACCAGAACTTGAATGGGAAGTAGGGTTTTGTAGGTTATCTGGTTAGAACTTGCATTTATTTTGTTGGTATGCATGGGTGTTGGAGGTTGTGCTGGAGGTTCATAGATATCAATAATATCGCCGGGAAAATTTAATATTGCACCACAAAGAAACAAATCAGATTTTGATCATTCGATCCAACATTAACACGCATAAAGGAGAAGCATTCAGGAGGAAACCAAGCTAGGCCGAGCACAAACAGAAGGGCGAGGTGAGGTCTTAAGCGGCCCAAGGCTGGTGGATGAAGTGGTACGCCCTACCATCCCATTTGATATAATGCACTCTTCTAAATTTCAAATTGCATTGGCAAGACCTGCTACCCTATTGCAAGAATTGTTTGGTGTGGGTTTCCATTTAACAGATAGAAATGAGTCTTTCTTTTACCCTATATACACAGTAAGGAAAGGAATATGAAATATCCCTATGATATTCATTGGAGAAGTCGACCGAATTCTGAAGGGGATTCTCCACCATCGATTCCAAGCACGCTTATCATTGGTTTCAAAATAGTCTTATTGGGTTTATGAGTCCTGACCGCATCGGCGCCACTATGCTCCTCAATTCCATGGTCGCTCCAGATCTGATACGAAAGAAAAGGGGAAGGGAAAGGGATACAAATTTCCGCTATCCAGAATTTATCCCCATATGGCCACGTAATGCACTTGATAAAGCATACCTTAATGTTCCACTGCAACATTTCCATGACTATGCCCATACAGTCGAGGAGCCTTGGGCAATAAGGGAGGGTCGCCTTCATTTTTATCAAGGTCAAGCCACGGTTGATATTCCAATATTTTTGATTTCATAGATGCCGTCGGAAGGGTGTATCTATTACAACATGCACGACAAATATGAGAAATAAATTCCTGCCCCTTTTCAGGAACGTTATCTGAAGCACGATAAGTTCACCCAGATCGGAGATAACCCCACAGCATATACAGAAAGAGCCTAAATCTGTTACCTGCACACACTATGGTTAGGCTTACTCTCTATAGTAATAGATTCAAAAGAAAGAGTGGTAAGCTCTATCATTATCCTTGTTATTTTTGGTCCAAGAAGAGAAGGGTTCAGGAGGTAACCAAGTAGATCGAGCACAAACAAAAGGGCGAGGTGAGGTCTTAGGCGGCCCAAGGTCGGTGGATGAAGTGGTATGCCCTACCATCCATCCTTCCTTATGACTTGATTGTGCGAACTAATGGAATATTGTTTCAGAATCAATAATCAATTCAGTTATAAACATGAAAAAATTCCAATTGCAATATTATTGCATCTAACTTTTTGTTGCATGTAATGTCCTTGACTTTGTTCTGTGGTGCTCCAATGCTAAGGTTGCCATGGAGATAATGTAACTTTTTGTTTCTTCTAAATTCTTGTTGCATGTAATTTCCTTGACTGAGTTTTGTGGTGCCCCAACATTAAGGTTTCCATGGAGATAATGTGAGTAGGATAAGGCGATGAGGGTTTGAGGATCTAGCCAGGTGGTGAGCACAAATTTCAGAGAGTAACCGTGACGCCACTGCAATGATGCATGTTACACACTTGGTGAAGTCACTGGCACTGGGTGAAGTTGTTTCTAGGTGGTGAGCACAAATTTCATAGAGTAACCGTGACGCCACTGCAATGACGCATGTTACACACTTGGTGAAGTCACTGGCACTGGGTGAACTTGTTTCCACCAGAGATTTTTGTAACCTCTATGCACTATATAAAAAATATGCATAAAAAATTTAATGTTTGAAATTAATGCTAACTTGAAGCCTAGCATTAATCGACCTTTCCATATATATTATAAACAAATATCATGTTTTGTAAGTTTAAATCCAAACAATCAATCAAATTTGCTCTTGCTGCCTCGATATGAGGCCAAATAAAACCTCAAATATAAAACTTAGACTTAAAAATTAAACGTGAACCCGAAAATTATACGAGTTTTCAAAAAAATTGGCTAAAATGGTTATTTTACATAGATTTGTGTACATAGATTAATACAACAACGAGGAACTGATTACTAAGAGTCCCTGCAGCCCAAAGGGAAGGGACTAATTAATGCTAATTTAATGTTTTAATAAAAAATTAAAGGACAACTCCACTGCATGTGAAAAAAGCCATGAGATGTTACAATTATAATATAATAGGTGTAGAGGCTAATTAATCTTCAAATCAAATATAATAGGTGTAGAGGCTAATTAATCTTCAAATCAAATGACAATCTAGGCCAAGCCATGAATTGTCTTTAACTAATTAATTACTAATATAACCATGTCCTTATAAACTTAAAGTAATAGTAAGTATTAGGTAATGTATTCCATGTTAATTTGTAAATGCAGGTTTATGATTGGTTTATTCTATTAACTTGGAATGTTGTATAATTTCTACAATCTGATCATTCTCGTAAGGATCAAGGAAAATTTTAGGGGATAAATTTTTTCCATGGGCTAATTTTCCATGCTTTTTCCCCCAAAAAGGTTCATCATTCTAAAAATATTCTCCCAAATTCTATAGGAAAAAATTATTTTACCTTAAAAATCGCTAAAATTTTATAAAAACAATATAAAATCCTTATAAATTTGAATATTTTAACAAAAATATCACCAAACATTTATAGTTGAGATATAAAGGACTAGTAGGTTTCTACATTTCAAAATAAATTTTCATCCTTAAAATTATCCCTGGTAAGGATTCATCTTGAACAGATCTGCAAACACAAGATTAAATTATCTATGGCCACTCATCCAAGGATAACATTGTTGTGGAGGCTTCTAAGCCATTACTAGCTCTACTCAATATATAGAGGATCGATATGACTCATACCATGTTTTCCATGTGCTTCTTCTATGTTTCCATTGACATAAGTCTTCGTTAACATTAAATACCACTCATTAATGCAAGTGGGAGATGGAAAATACTTAATGCACTCACACCACAATTAAAGAATATTTAAAAAAAATGGAAAACCAGGCTTGTCCTTTAACCAACCTCATAATCCAAATTTCACCAAGCTCATACACTAAATCATATGCCAAATTAAAATTCAAGTTTTAAATGTGAAGTGTATGTGAGGGAATGTCTATGAGACAAGAAACCAAAGTAATGTTTGGAAATTGAATTATTTGGGGGTTGGTCCACTCACAACTATGTTAGCTCATTTCTCAATTAGAAACCATATTGCACTTGTCGAGGATTAGGAGTGATCTTGTGGAGTAGAGGTGACCATGGCGCTAGGTGTATAGCATGCACAACCCATGTGTAACCCTCAATTGATGAAGAATGGCATGTATGGCCCTTAGATGCTCAAGAATGACTTGTATGGCATATGGGATAGATTCCTATAATATATGGGTTGTGTATTGACTCTCAATAGTCTATAGGTAGCAAGACAAGCCTTTGAAAACTAGCAAATGGATTGTGGAAGCCATGGAAAACATCAATGGCATTTTGTTTCTTTCCAATAGTCAATTAATCAAAGAAATTCAGAATTAGGAACTCCCTACAACCATGCAATATCCATATTATCCAAGCCATTGGTACAAAGTTGTTAGAGCTATTTATTTAATCATAGATATTGTAACTATGAGAGAAATCTCCAACACTATAGCTCGGAAAGAATTATTAGCTCATTAAACAAACACAACAATTATTTAAATACATAACAACTTCATTTAAACTCATAGGAAGAAAATAACATAGTAAAATAGATAGATTCATCACATAAGAACTTAGTGTTTACCCTATAAACCCAAATGGGAAAATCAACATTCAATTGGCTTCAACCAGGATCTTTATTTCTTGGTAATGTGCAGGTTATAATTCCCTCAAGATCTTTGGTCCATTCTCAATCTTCACTTTGGAAATTAGGCAACAATTCCTCTGACTCTTAGCCAAAGAACCCCTATTTCCTTGAGGTGCAATAGTAAATAGGAGAATGACTCAAGTGGGGTTAAGATGGAAATCTAGGTGTCCACGACTATTTAGCTTCCCCTAGATCAATGTTGGCTTCTCCTATTTTGTCCTTTTTTCAATTACATTAGAGAAACAATGTCTCATGCTTTTATTTTTTAAATACACAATTTATTTTTTCTTTTCTTTTTTGTCCTCTCATTTTTTTAAACATATTTTCTTTTCATNATTTTCTATGTTTACATTGAGGTTACTATGTTATTGCATGTGTGAACAATGATCAATATGGCATGGTCCCCTTCATGCCATGAACCTTGTCTCTTATCTTGTCCGTAGCCTCGAACCTTTCCAATGATAATCCTATAAGAACCTGAGTCGATAGTTAGTTGTTGTCATGTGGATCCAATTAAAATCACATGTATCCAAAATAATAGTTGTTTCAAACTTTGATGGGGTGTCTCCTTGATGTGTGAGTGTATAATAACCTCCCCATCAAAATCAAATCCTAGTCTTGGGCAACTCGACGCAATTTAGTGCATTTTTTCCATTCATGCATATGACTACTCATTGTTTAATCTCTTAAGTTATAATTTATCTTAAAGATATTATGTTTAAAATTATAATTTAAATATGGAATTAAATGTTTGGGGTTGAGTGTCTAGTGAGGTGATGGGGCAACCTTTTGAGATGTTTTGGGTTAACATACGTTCAAATGTATTGGCTTAGCATACATTTCAAATGTATTAGGTTAGCATACCTTTCAAGATGTATGGAGATGAGTGTTTGGTAATACTATGGGGCCATCCTTCCAAGATGCATGAGGTTAGCATATCTTTCAGATACCTAAGTGATGCAGGAGCATCGTACAAATCCAAAGCACGCGCCTAGACAAAGGAACAGTTGGACGTGTAGATGAAAAAAAAGGGCACGTTTTTATGAAAACGTTTTGAATTTTGAAATCTGAAGCATTAATGTAATAGCTAGGAGAAGCATACCTGCATTTATGTCTTGGAGATATGAATAGATCTGGAGAAATGACTCTCGTATGTAGAATGTAATAGGCATTTAAGTCAGTTAATGAAAGTAGGTAGATTTGATTTAATAGATTAGACAGTTTAGAAGCATAGGAGGGAAACAGATATAGACACCCTCACCCTTGTATCATTGCAGGAAGGAACATATTATCATGGAGAGAAATTCATAAGTTGTAGAGCTATAGCAGAGAGCTGTAGAGAAGAACCCATGTACAGGAGCACTTGAGTTAATATATGAAGCTTTGACTCAACTCTCATGGTGTTATGATGCTTACTGTTTACATTTGTTGAATGGTATGTCTACAGTTGATTTGTTTCTATGTTATGCATTTGTTTCAATGCTCCATTGTGTGTATGATTTCATGTTGAATGTATGAAGTCTGAGAGAGGTGAAGAATGAGTTTCAATTGTTTCTCTTCCTGAGAATTCCTGCAAGAAGTGCAGTGAACATCCACAAGGTGTACGTTGACGAGGGTATGAGTTTTATCTCAGAAAGATCAGGAGAGATATCGTTGTTCTCATACCAGCAGAAGTGCAGGGGAAGCACAGAGATATGCAAGGTGTGTGCAGGCTGGTTGAGGCCTTAGAATTTATCAACTAAGGTGAAGGTTTAAGGACTACTATTGCAAAGAGTGCACAGGGTCAGAGATTCAACTAACCAGGGGTTATTTGAAAGTTTGTCGCAAGGAGTGTGAGCAGGAACCCTTTTGGAAGGGTTGAGTTTACAAGTGAAAGCTTAGACAGGATAACACCTTTGAAGTGTTCAAAGGGAGATGGAGATTGAAACCGTCGCATGGAAATTAAGTTCAGGAGGGAGTACATTCAGTCATTGGACAGAAGTCATTGAAGCATGAATCGGGTGGTTAGAATTCTCCGTGGAGAACTCGCGAAATCGTGAGGACCGTAGGATCCAGTGGAGTTGTAAGGTGGTTAGGAGTGGACAAACTCACCACCCTAATATCAAGAATCAACGTGAACCGTTGATCGTGGTCAACAAGAGCCGTTGATCTTGTTTCAACCCACGTCATTGCATCATTTCGCGAATTCGGGGTTCGTGAGTTTGGAGGGCAAACCAAATTCTTGGTTTCATCCTGAGTTGCGAGGAATAGGGAAGGAGATCCAGACCGTTGGATCCAAATCACGGGAGAATCGTTGGATCAGAAACTTCATGGGGTATCGCGTATCGGAGATTCAGGAGTTGACAGAGTTTTTTTTTACTACAAAAGTCATGAAGTGTCGAGCGTCGAGGGCTCAGGAAAACACGCGTCACGTCCATTAGGTGGGGACCGCGTGGTTGACAAGTGGCGCAAACATAGAGCACACAAAAAAGAAGGAAGTAGGTGACAAGTGGTGTACACACATCACCTTGGAAGGTGTCAACCCATTGTTGACTTATCGTGCTTCGGGGATTCGCAAAGGAGGAGCACAAGGGCTCAACACTCCAATTCGTGAAGTTGCGAGTTGCGATGAGTGCTAGAGTTAGGCCCTAGCCATTGGTCACCTATAAAGGCGATAACGAGGAAGGAGCCATACCCGTATCACATCTCAGGTATTGAAAGTTTGGAGTCGAGGATCTTCAATTCAAAAACTTGCGAGATCGCGATCACGAAAGGCGCTTGCGCTAAGGCCCAGGTTGTGGTCACATGGAGACATAAGGCTCGCGCCTGGTGTTAAGTTGCGTAGGGAGGGTTTTCACGAAGGACCTGTGGATTGTGTACTTCGAGGTTCCAATAGGGATCTGAGGGAGCCGCTTTGACTCGAGGAGAAATTAGAACGATCCTGTGCGAATCTAGGACAGAGGGGTGGGGTCTGCAGCACCAAGTGGTATCAGAGCATAGAACAAATTCTTTGCTTTCTGTAGCAGAGAGAAGGGAGAAAATTTTACAGCCATGCCGCCGAGAAGAAGAGATAGGCCAATGCCTGATCCAGCAGTGCAAAGATAAATGCATGAGTTACGTGCCAGACTTGATGCTATGGAGACAGCACAAAGGCGCACAATCGATGTTGGGGATATCAACGAGGTTGAAAGTGAAAATGAAGATGGAAACTAAGGAGAAGAAGTTGTAGTCGAAGATGCTGCAGACAAATGCCTATTCAGGGTTGTTGCAAGGATAGGTGCCAGAGAAAAAATGGACATTCCAGTGTACGAAGGCAACTTGGATGTTGAAGAACTTATAGATTGGATTAGAGCTCTAGACAAATACTTTGACTATGAGGATGTCGAGGAAGATAAGAAATTCAAACATGTCGTTACTAGACTTAAAGGGCATGCAACACTGTGGTGGGACGAACTGCAGGCTGACAGACGTTGCAAGGGCAAGCAGAAAATCAAGAGCTGGGATAGAATGGTTGCAAAAATGAAATCCAAATTTATACCTAGGGATTATCAAATCACTTTGTTTCAGAGGATGCAGAATTTGAGACAGAAGTTGATGTCAGTGAAAGAATACACTGAAGAATTATACAGGATAAACATCAGAGTAGGTCATTGGGAAGGCGATGATGAAAAAGTTGTCAAGTACATGAATGGTTTGTGATATGACATTCAATATGAGATGAGCATGGTGACCATTCGAAATGTGGAAGATGCTTATTAGATACTCTGAAAGATGAAGAGAAGCTGAGCTGGAAGCAAGTTCAAAGAGGCCGAGGTAGAAGTCAAGCCAGAGGCAAAACAATTTCCCAAGACAGAACTCAAAGACCTAAAGAAGAGGGAAAGAAACCTCAAACTCAACCTGAGAGAGGAGGATGCTCACGGGGAAGACAATATGCTAATAGAAATACTTTTCCTCGATCCAGAGGAAGAGGAAGAGGCAGAGGAGGTGAAGTGAAATGATTTTTTTGTGGAAAAATCGGACATAAATCCTATGAGTGTCCAGACAAGAAGAAAGAATGTGGTGAAACTCACATTGTCGAAGCTCAAGGACAGAATGTTGAGGCAGAAGACATTGAGGGCAGAAGATCTTTGATGATGAGGAAAGTTCTCTTGAAGCCAGAGAAGGAGGCAGAGAACCCAACCCAAAGGAACAGTCTATTTCAGACTGCTTGCAAAACTAAGGACAGAGTATGCAAGGCCATAGTGGACAGAGGTAGCACAGACAATCTCGTATCTACAGAGATGGTAGAAAAGTTGGAGCTGGAGATTGTTGTACATCCAAGCCCATATAGAGTTTCATGGCTACAAAAAGGACATCAGGTAAATGTCACTAAATAGTGTTTAGTTGAATTTAAAATAGGAGGATATAAAGATGAGATATTATGTGATGTCATTCCCATGGATGTTTTTCATCTATTGCTAGGTAGACCATGGAAATATGACAGAAACGTAGTTCATGATGGGAGAAAGAACACGTACACCCTTGAAAAAATGGTAGGACTCACATGTTGTTGTCAATTAAGGATAAAGGGGTGAAAACATAAATGAACAACACTGTACTTCTCATGAGTGGGAAGGAACTTCCTAATGAGGTTAAGAAGAAGGAAGACACACAATTTATTGTGGTTAGGAAGCCCAGAATTGTTTTGACCAGTACAAGGATAGATGATTTACCAGAAGAAATCTAGGAGTTGCTGGGAGAGTTTGTTGATATAGTACTGGACGAACTACCTTGTTCGTTGCCACCTATCAGGAGTATAAGTCATCATATCGATCTTATACCTGGAGCCATTTTGCCGAACAAAGCCGCGTACAGGTTGACGTCGCAGGAAAATGAAGAAGTTAAGAGACAAGTCCAGAACTTAATGGACAAAGGATTGATTCACGAAAGCTTGAGTCCATGCGTTGTTCTGACAGTGCTTAGCCCAAAGAAAGATGGAGGCTGGAGAATGTGTACAGACTCAAGGGAAATCAATAAGATTACCATCAAATACAAATTTCCATTGCCAAGGATGGATGACTTGATGGATTGCTTGAGTGGAGCAAAGTTTTTTTCAAAGATTGATTTGAAAAGCGGGTATCATCAAATTCGAATGAGAGAAGGTGATGAATGGAAGACAACATTCAAGACAAATGAGGGGCTATATGAATGGCTTGTCATGCCATTTGGCTTAACATATGTGCCCAGTACTTTCATGAGGTTGATGAACGAAGTCCTGAAGGATTTCATAGGGAAATTCATCATTGTGTATCTTGACGATATATTAATTTTCAGTAAGACAGAAGCAGAACACTTAAATCATTTAGTTGCAGTAATGAGGAGATTACAGCAAGAGAAGTTTTGATCAATATGAAGAAATCGTCATTTATGAGGAAGAAACTCATTTATTTGGGTTTTGTTATCTCTACAAATGAGTTGAAGATGGATCCAGAAAATATAAAGGCGATTAAGGATTGGCCATCGCTGAAGAGTGTATTTGAAGTACGAAGCTTCCATGGTTTGGCTAGCTTCTACAGGAAATTCATCCGAAACTTCAGCGGAATTAGTGCACTGATGATGGATACGGTGAAGAAAAGACGTAAATATTTTCACTGGATGGAGGAAGTAGAGAAGAGTTTCAATCTGCTGAAGAAGAAGATCACTGAGCAACCAATTCTGGTTTTGCCGGATTTCAGCAAGGCATTTCAGGTCAAGTGTGACGTGAGTGGATTTGCAATTGGAGCGGTCTTAAGCCAAGATGACAGGTCGGTCGCATACTTCAGTGAAAAACTGAATGAAGCAAATATTAAGTACTCCACGTATGACAAAGAATTCTACGCAGTCATACAAGCGCTGAAGAAATGGAGACACTATTTGGTTCCTAAGGAGTTTGTTTTGTACAGCGATAATCACGCTTTGCAATTCGTGACTCGTCAGGAGAAGTTGAACCAAAAACATGCTAAATGGGTTGAATACATGCAGAATTTTACTTTTGTGATTAAGGATATTTCTGGAACTGCTAACAAAGTTGTTGATGCTTTGAGCAGGAAATGTTTGCTTATGCAGGAATTCAGAGTCAAGACTTTGGGTTTTGATAACCTTAAGGAAATGTATAGGGATGATCCAGACTTCAAGGAGGCATATGAAGCATCTGAGAATCCAATTCTCAGAGACAGAAGCCAATGGACTGAATACATGATCCAGGATGGATTATTGTTCAGGGGAAATCAACGATGTATTCCAAAATGCTCCATGAGGGAGAATTTGTTGAAGGAAAAACACAGCGGAGGATTGGTCGGACACTTCGGCCATGATAAAACGTTCTCAAAGTTGAATAGCTCATATTTTTGTCCAGGGATGAGAACAAATGTCAAGAAATTTGTGGACAGGTGCAGAATTTGTCATCACACGAAAGGAAAGAGGCAAAAAGCAGGGTTATACCAACCATTACCCATACCTGAAAGGTCGTGGGACGCAATGAGCATGGATTTTATATTGGGGCTGCCAAGGACACAAAGAGGATATGATTCGATCTTTGTGGTAGTCGACAGATTTTCAAAAACGACACATTTCATACCATGTCAGAAAACCAGCGACGCAACTCATATTGCGAACCTATTTTTCAAGGAAGTCGTCAGACTTCACGGCTTTCCAAAGAGTATCATTTCTGATCGAGATACCAAGTTCGTAGGGAATTTCTGGAGGACCTTATTTAAGAAGTTGGGGACAAGTTTGTCTTTTAGCTCAGCGTATCATCCTTAGACGGATGGACAGACACAGGTCGTAAACAGGGGCTTGGGAGATTTGTCGAGGAGCTTAGTGACTGAACACCACAGTCAATGGGATCACATTCTGCCACAGGCGGAATTCGTTTACAATGTTGCACTCAATAGAAGCACAGGGCAAAGTCCATTCCAGATTGTATATGGAATGCAGCCAAGGGGAGTTTCTGAATTGAAAGATGCAGAACAAACTGAATTCAGAAGTGCTAGTGCAGAGGACTTTGCAGAAGGAATGAAGGAGCTTCACAGTCGATTTAAGGAAATATTGCAGAGTGCAAGTCAAAAATACAAGTGTAGAGAAGATCAACACAGGCGAGGACTTCAATTTGAAGTTGGTGATCTGATTCTTGCACATCTGAGGAAGGAGAGGTTCCCAAGGGGAACGTATAACAAACTGAAGATGAAAAAGATTGGACCATGCAAGGTCATAAGGAAATTTGGGGCAAATGCATATGATATTGAATTACCCGATGGGGTCGAAATCTCACTGATATTCAATGTCACGGATTTGTACCCTTACAGAGATAAAGAAGCAGGAGCAGAGGATGAGCAAGAAGAAGTTCAATGGACAAACAAATGCCTGTAGCTGAAAAACCACAGATGGAAAGTATAATTGACAAGAGGATTTGTAGAAAGACCAGGAGAAAGGAGTATTTTGAATACTTGGTCAAGTGGAAGGGACATCCAGTTGAAGATGCCAATTGCGAGGATGAAGTAGCAATTCAAAAGCATGGACAGACCGTGCAAGAACTCATGAACAGGACTTCATGAAAATTTTCAAGCGAGGGAGTATGATGCAGGAGAATCGTACAAAGCCAAAGAACACGCCTAGCCAAAGGAACAACTGGAGGCGCAGATGAAAAAAAAGGACACATTTTTATGAAAACATTTTGAATTTTGAAATTTGAAGCATTAATGTAATAGCTAGGAGAAGCGTACTTGCATTTATGTCTTGGAGATATAAACAGATCTGGAGGAATTACTCTCATCTATAGAATGTAATAGGCATTTTTAAGTCGGTTAATGAAAGTAGGTAGATTTGATTTAATAGATTAGACAGTTTAGAAGCATAGGAGGGAAACGGATATAGACACCCTCACCCTTGTATCATGGCAGGAAGGAACATATTATCATGGAGAGAAACTCATAAGTTGTAGAGTTGTAGCAGAGAGTTGTAGAGAAGAACCCATGTACATGAGCACTTGAGTTAATATATGAAGCTTTGACTCAACTCTCATGGTGTTATGATGCTTACTGTTTACATTTGTTGAATGGTATGTTTACAGTGGATTTGTTTCTCTGTTATGCATTTGTTTCAATGTTGCATTGTGTGTATGATTTCATGTTGAATATATGAAGTCTGAGAGAGGAGACGAATGAGTTTCAATTGTTTCTCTTCCTGGGAATTCCTGCAAGGAGTGCAGTGAACGTCTGCAAGGTGTGCATTGACAAGGGTCTAAGTTTTATCTCAGAAAGCTCAGGAGAGATATCGTTGTTCTCATACCAGCAGAAGTGCAGGAGAAGCACAGAGTCATGCAAGGTGTGCGCAGACTGGTTGAGGCCTTAGAATTTATCAACTAAGGTGAAGGTTGAAGGACTATGTTGCAAAGAGTGCACAAGGTCAGAGATTCAACTAACCAGGGGTTATTTGAAAGTTTGTCGCAAGGAGTGCGAGCAAGAACCCTTTTGGAAGGGTTGAGTTTACAAGTGAAAGCTCAGGAAGGATAATACCTTTGAAGTGTTCAAAGGGAGACGGATATCGAAACCATCGCATGGAAATTAAGTTCAGGAGGGAGAACATTCAGTCGTTGAACAGAAGTCATTGAAGCATGAATCGGGCGGTCAGAATTCTCCATGGAGAACTCACAAAATCGCGAGGACCGTAGGATCCAGTGGAGCTGTAAGGTGGTTAGGAGTGGACGAACTCACCACCCTAATATCAAGAATCAACGTGAACCGTTGATCGTGGTCAACAAGAGCCGTTGATCTTGTTTCAACCCACGTCGTTGGATCATTTCGCGAATTCAGGGTTCGTGAGTTTGGAGGGCAGACCAAATTCTTGGTTTTGTCCAGAGTTGCGAGGAGCAGGGAAGGAGATCCAGACCGTTGGATCCAAATCACGGGAGAACCGTTGGATCAGAACCTTCGCGGGGTATCGCGTATTGGAGGTTCGGGGGTTGACAGAGTTCCTTTTCAACTGCAAAAGTCACGAAGTGCCAAGCTTTGAGGGCTCAGGCGAACATGCGTCACGTCTGTTAGGTGGGGACCGTGTGGTTGACAGGTGGTGCAAACATAGAGCGCACAGAAAAGACGGAAGTAGGCGACAGGTGGCGTACACGCGTCACCTTGGAAGGGGTCAACCCATCACTGACTTATCGTGATTCGAGGATTCGCAAAGGAGGAGCACGAGGGCTCAACACTCCAATTCGCGAAGTTGCGAGTTGCGAAGGGTGCTAGAGTTAGGCCCTAGCCAGTGGTCGCCTGTAGAGGCGATATCGAGGAAGGATCCATACCTGTATCGCATCTCAGGTATCGGAAGTTTGGATTCGAGGGTCTTCAATTCACAAACTCGCGAGATCGCGAGTCACGAAAGGCGCTTGCGCTAAGGCCCAGGTTGTTGTCGCATGGAGACGTAAGGCTTGCGCCTAGTGTTAAGTTGCGTAGGGTAGTTTTTCACAAAGGACCTGTGGATTGTGTAATTCGAGGTTCCAATAGGGATCTGAGGGAGCCACTTCGGCTCGAGGAGAAATTAGAACGATCCTGTGCGGATCTCAGACAGAGGGTTAGGGTCTGCGGCACCACTAAGGATACCATACCTTTCGAGATGCATGGACCTAAGTTACCTATGAGGTGGTGGGGCTAGCCTTCTAATATGTTAGGGGTCAACACACCTTCTAGATTCTTGAGGTCAATGTACCTTTCGAGATGAGGCCTAGGGGGTAGAGAGACCTATGAATGCCAAAAGTCTAGGAGATCACTGGAGTTACACTCACACTCCCTAGATTTGTGATTATGGAATTTTGATGCTTGTTGCAATCACGCCATGAAGGGTGACTCGTATATTAGTTGTAGTAGAAGGACTCGTTTCATTGAGAGTGGGACCATTTGAGGACGGATGGTGATAACCCGAGTGCTACAAATGGTATGACTGTGTAAAATTTGGAAAATGAAGAAAGGAGGTGAACCACTATGATTTACATGATTTCATTCATGATTGTGTGTGCATGTTGCATATTAGGAATTTATGCAAGTAAAATCAAGAGCATTTAAAAATATAAGGTTCACTATGCTTATTTAATAGTGCAAGTGTGATATTTTCTTGTGATGGCCACATGAGCGACACCTTCATCAACACAATGTTACTAATATAATAATAGGCTCATTTTGAATGAATGTTATGCTTATTAAACTCAAAGTTTCGTTCTTGCAAAAAGAAACAAATGAAAACAAATTGTTTTTAAATAAAAATTATAATAATATGTGCACAACTTAATGAAAGATTAGTTAAGTTAACATGGTAGATTAATTGCATGGGTATGCAAGTGGAATTATAAGTAGCGGTCTTCATGCAAATAAACTAATATTTATTGTGTTTGAATTGTATGCACTCCCCATGATTTTTATGGATGAGGTGAGAGTTGCTTAGGGTTTCCATGTTTGGTTTTTGCTTCCATGTTCTTGAGAGGGATTACTCATTTGTAGGGGGCATGAGATGTATGGTATTTATATGATTTATGAGAGGTAATGATGGTAGGACCTTGGTGATTGAAATTTTAGAGACTCTTAATCTTTGATTGAAGGAATTGGTTGGGTGGAAAGTTTTTGTCATTCAATTTATTATCCATTACTAAAATACTCTAATAGTTGGTTGTTGGTCGTTGGTAAAAACTTTCTAGTTTATGGTTATGTATTGTTGTAAGTTATGTTTAGCTTCTATTTACAAGTATGCTTTGAAATTTTGCTTAATAGTTGGTTGTTGGTCGTTGGTAAAAACTTTCTCGTTTATGATTATGTATTGTTGTAAGTTATGTTTAGCTTCTATTTACAAGTATGCTTTGAAATTTTGCTTATTAAGTTCTTAACATTTTAAAAAAATGTGCATTTATATTGAATTATTTTGGTCCTTACTTATGTATAATTCATTAATAAATTTCATTCACTAGTTATTAGATAATAGATATACTTAATGGTTGTAAAATTTGTAAATTATATATTATTAATTAATATATTATAATTGCACACTCATTATTAATTAATAAATTGTGATAGCTTGTTGTTTATTAGCCATTTTACTATTAATTGCATGATGTCACAACATATTTGTACATAAAGTAATGTACAAATAAACACACCAAATGAAAATTCAACTACATTTAAAAAATGGCCATGAGTTATCACGATTAAAACATAATAGGTAGCAACGAATTGTCACTATTAATTAATTAATGATATGATCATGTCTATCAAACCTTAAATTTATATTAATTATGACGTAATGCATTCCATGCATTCAATATTAATTATAAACTTCGAACATGAAAGTGATTCGGATAAATGCAAAGTGGAATCTTATTATTTTTTATTTTATATAGTTTTAAGTATAAAATGAATTTAAGGATCTTGATATTTTAGGATTTTAATTATAAAATAAATTAATCAAAATTATTTGTTTTATATTTATAATAAATTTGCTTAGTACTTAAAGTTCACGTATGTGTTTTAATGTCCTTTATGAAGATCCTATTCGGTTAAATAGGATACGAATTATTCAAAGTGTTTTTGGTAAAGTTTTAATTAGTAAATTTTTGGGTATCTACGTAGTTTTATGAGTCAAAGTTTATGGGTATAGTTTCTGAACATACTATAGGAGAGGGGTTTTTGAGGTTTTTTAAATCGATTTAAAATATTGAAAACAAAATTAGAATTGTAATTTCTTTGTTTTTTTAATTTTACCAAATTTTTAAAATAACCAAAAAAAAATTAATTTCACCAAATTTTAATAATAATAAAAAAAATTCAAAGCTTTTTAGATAAATAATATAGTATATCTTTGAAAGTTGGTGTGTTTTTTTTATTCATATATTTCATTACTTATTTTTAACTATGCATATATGCATATTCTAGTACTTTTGGATTTGAACATGTAATTTTTAAGAAGTTAACACATATTCTGAACCATTTTAATAACAACAATTTTAATTGCATCATTTTTAATTATATATAATATTAATTAAATTAATCTTAATAATAAGATAATATACACCTTTAAATTTGAACCTATAAACTTTAAAAAGTTAACACATATTCTCAACTATTTTAATAACTACAATTTTAATTGCATCATTTTTAATTATATATAATAATTAAATTAATCATAATAATAAGATAATATAATGTCAACTCAATAGTCATTTCACAATTATGTAATAGTATTAAGATTTTGGACCGTTCTGATATTAGGTAATAAAAATAGTTAAACCATGTAAGGAAAACTATTACATGCCATAGCATATAAAAAAAAAAAAATATTAATAAAAATAGTTAAGCAATGTAAGGACAATTATGCTATGTTATGAGAAATTTGAACCTGTAAACTTTAAGAAGTTAACACATATTCTCAATTATTTTAATAACTACAATTTTAATTTTATCATTTTTAATTATATATAATAATAATTAAATTAATCATAATAATAAGATAATATAATGTAACTCAGTAGTCATTTCACGATTATGTAATAGTATTAAGATTTTGGACAGTTCTTATATTAGGTAATAAAAATAGTTAAACAATGTAAAGAAAATTATTACATGCCATAGCATATAAAAAAATGTATTAATAAAAATAGTTAAGCAATGTAAAGACAATTATGCTATGAGAAATGTATTTTAATTTTTTATAATAAAAATATAATTTTTTCATTGGAAAAAAAATATAATATCAATTAGTTTATAATTAGTTTATAAGGTGTGAAAAATGATTTGATTTATTAGGATTATAATATGGAGTGGGTTAATTAGGGAGCAATTTTGTGTGAGTTATTTTTTGATATATTTTTGGTGATGCTGTTTTAAATTTCTTGTTAATTAGAAGTCTAATGGATTTTCTGAGCATTTGGATTGGTTTAAAATGGAACAACACCTTGAGAAAAAGTTCTGAAATGCATGAAATTTTGATCCATACCAAACTCAAACTACCATAAAAATCTAACCAGATTTTTTTTTCCAAAAAAAAGAGAATTACTTTTCCCCATTTTTTTTTTTTCCTAAAAAGAAAGAAGATTGCTTTTCCTGTTGGCTTATCTACTTCGCCCTCCGATGACCGGAACCGACAATCGGAGGACGTTCGAGTTTCCGTCGGCGAGCGATATGTTATTAAGAGCCGCTTGGCTCCTCTCCTCTCCTTGCTCACCTTAGTTTTTATTATATTGTTGCAATCCCTGCTGCTTGTGATCTACACTCAGTTTCCATGGGAAGCCCAAAGCCTCATGTGGCCATCTTTCCATGCGCGGGAATGGGACATCTCATCCCTCTCGCCGAACTCGCCATGCGCCTCTCGGGCCGTCATGGGTTGTCGATCACCTTCATTACTTGCAAATGGATGTTCTCCTCTCACCTCATGGCTGCTTACACGGAACGAATCGCGTCCTCAGGTCTCGAAATCACCTTCGTCCAGCTGCCGGAAGTGGAGATAGAAGGCGCAGAACATATGAAGATTGAAACTCAGTTATCTAAGCTTTTGGAGCGATCAAAAGAATCAGTTCGAAGTGCTCTCGGATCCCTCGTCGACTCTGCCTCGCCCGTCTCTGCTTTTATCACTGATTTTTTCTGCTCCACCACGATCGATGTGGCCACCGAGCTCTGCATACCCACCTACATATTCTTCACTTCCACCGCTTCTATGCTGTCCGTCATGCTATCCATTCCGAAGCTTCTCTCGAATACTGAAGTTTCGTTTAAAGATGCGGATTTTTCAATTGAGGCACCAGGCGTCCTACCGATCCCTTGCAGGGATCTGCCGGATCCCATTCAGGACAGGTCCAATGAAGCCTTTTACTGGTTCATGCACCATTTCTCGCGCCTGTGGGAA
>ML792776.1:14379-25299 GCA_009831015.1 Picea engelmannii | reverse complement strand
GACATTCCTAACCTTCTAATTCATCAAAACTTTAGTGATCTTGTAACGCTTCTCTTAATTCTTTTCAAGCATCGAAATAACATTTTAAAGAAATCCAAGTAATATCTTGCTTTTCTTAAGGTCCAAGAGTACATAAATTAAGTAAGTGTTATGTAAGGCTGGTAATGTTGTATTGAAGCCCGCCCGCTTTGTTCTATGAAATATGAAGCCCTTTCTTCCATTTCATTATTAAGGCTAGGGCATTCATGTCGTCCCGTCCCCCTATAAGCTAAGTATAGTAAAATAGCAACTAAGATTCATGAAGTAAGTGGTACAGGTAGAAAGCAGGTGCTACGTCTTCGGGTGATAAGTATGAAGTTCTAGACCAATTTTGGTCTTAGTGGACGTTAACCATCATCATCGTTAACCATTAGATATTGTATTTAAATACAAATAAAAATCGTTAATACTAAGATCATATTATACATTTTATTAGTTTATAAGAAAAGTTTAATAATATCACATTATAAATTATTTCAATGTTATGGGTAAAAAATTATAGTTTAGAAATAAATTCGGTTGTTAGAAAATTTTAAGATTTCACAAAATTTTGTAGGGGAAATTTTGGGGGTTAATGTTTATGGGTTAATTTCCATTCCTTTTTAAACTGATTCACCCAAATTATATAGGATAGATGTATTTTACTTTAAAAATCACCAATTTTTTAAAAAACTATATAAAATTCTTAGAAATTTGAATATTTAAAAAAAAAACATCCTTGGTTGGCATTTTAAGAATTAATAACATACAAGGTTTATACATTTTAAAGTTTATATATTTTCTCTAATTTTATATAGACATTTTAGAAAAAAAAAAAAGATTTCACAAATCACTAAAATAAACAAGTTATATTTCTTGTGGGTGACGGTGAGTTACAAATTATTTTAGAAGGAAAGTTCAATAATAGCTTATTATACATTATTTCAATGCAATGGGTCAAAAATAATTTAAAAATAAGTTTGGTTAAAGATTTGAGAATTTTATATACATAGGTTAGAAAAAACAAATTTCACAAATAATTAAAATAAACAAGGGTTGCATAGCAACCCACTTACTGCCGAGTTAGTTGAGAAATACATGTTGAACAATAAAATTTAATATAACTAAATGCACAAGTAATGGATAGTTTTGATCAAAAGATAATAATTAAATAATACATATAATAAAGAAAATTAGCATTAATGTTTATTATCAAATTATCAAATAAAATTATTGTTTATTATTAATTTTTATTCTTAGTAAATTATAATTAGTTTATTATCAAATAATTTTAATTAAATTATAATGTAATAATTTTTTATAAATATATTAAAGTTACCAAAAAAAAAATTCTATATTAAATTAAATATTATAAATTAATTTTAAATTTTAAAATATTAAATTTTATTTAATTATTGATTGATATTTTTGATAAGATTAATTATTGTATGGTCAGTGTATCCATGGGAATCCAACAACCAGGTACACGTGTTAGCGAGGTCGACATGAGGACGAATGGTTAAGTCCTTCGAGGAGAATATTAATTAATGATGGCGACGGAGTGGAGACGAGGATTGCGTAGTCGTTGCTCTGTTCATCGTATGCACCAGGGTCTGAATTATTTAACAGCGTCATATCCGAATTATTTAATGTTTACGTCAAAATTATTTAACACTTCAAAGATATCAGCCAATTAAATTTTAGAAAAATATATATTTTTTTTATTAAAAAAAATACATATATTGATTTCCTATGTTACATATTGGATATAACACATAAATTTAAAGTCAACAATAAACTAATACAGATTCAAAGGGAAACTCATTGCTATAGTCCCAGGCCTTTGGCAGGGACTAATAAGTTATTTTTATAGTTGGTGAGGTCAAGTTACAAAAATACAAAAAATCCATGTATGCAAAAGTAAGTGCAAAATAATTGAAAACAAACCCTGTGCATCCCCAAGTTAAAGGGGAAGTCGATAATACACAAATCCAACTTAGTAATGAGTAACAAGTATATTCAGACATCAATCAATCAACCATTATTGTTAGTAGGAGATATCATATATTAGATACAACTTGAGTGGGCCTAATGATTAAGAACAAGTGTTTCCTCCTAGGATGTTCATAGTTTTAAATCCAGAGGGGGGTAGGGTATGTACACATCTGTAGACTTTAGCAATCAAAGCATTCTGTGGAGGGGGTCCCTTGTCCCACAAACAAGGGGGTCTCATACACCAATTTGGTGTCTGGCTTGACCGTGACCTTAAAATCAAATTATTATTATTAGATGTTACCATAAACCACTTATCTTAACAGACGAAAAATAATAATTTTGAATAAAAAAAATATTTATCTTAAAAACAATTTCTAAGACAAACATATATTAAACATTTTGGATTTAATAAATATTTTGTGAGAAGAAATTATTAAATGATTTAATGACGCAACTTATTTATACATAAAATAATATTAATTTAATGTTTTAGTAAATATCCTTTATGACAACTCAACTCAACTAAGTGTTATACTTCCCCGGATGGGGTGACACATGGACTACATGCATCTTTGGATGGAGCGAATACGAGGGTAGTTCAATCCCCTCGTCGCCATCCTCCTCCCCTATGCAGTCGCGATGGTTAGTTTGCATGAGTGCCAAGGTTTAGTGCATTGGGCCTTAATGGAGACCCAGGCTCGGCTCCTCGGCATCAATACAAAACCGATAATTTCCATTACTCCTGCATTAATGGCTATCAAAGCTATCAAATCCTTTGTCCTCCTAGTATTTTTCGTCCTACGGGGAGTTCTATATCATGCATTTGGGCACTATTCACAATATCATTTTTCTTGTTCTGCTCCACGCCTTGGCTTGCACTGCTGGTGTTTACATATGCTTGGTGCTCTGCTCAGCCATGCCTCGCGAGAGAGGTAAGCCCTGGCGAGGGAAAACCTATTACAACCGGTTTGGCAGACACAGACGCCCGAGACCAGCCTCTCTAGCTCTCATACCAGGAAGCTCGGACCACCCGAGTTCTTCTAGTCAGAATTGGTTTGAAAAGGATCAACTAGAGCCCTGTCCTTCCAGCATAGAGGGTCTCCATGGCGGGTGCCCGGTGGAAGAAGAAATTTCGCCCAATTGGGAGGAAATATTGCCTTTCATGTCGTCAACCACCTTGGAGCACCGACTTGCCACCTCCACCACCACCTCTTTCCAGGAGCCAGTCGAGATGAGTTGCATAGTGGAAGAAGAAATATCGCCTCTAGAGGAACACTCGGGATAGAATTCGAACCCCACCATGGACGAGGACCCTGCCACGGATTTTGTCACTGCAAATGAATTTGCTACTACTACCATGGTTGCAGACCCTGATGATGAACAAGCTCATGATGATGAAGCTGATGAACAGACTCACCCAACTCCCAGCTCTTGCAGACTTATGGAAGACCACCTGGTCTTGATCTTCGAGATGTGAAAGGACCTGGAAGAGAAGAAACACCACCAAATCATATTTAACAAGTGTTTGGACGTTCTGTATGACTCCCTATCAAGCGAGCCTGAGAAGAGTCGATGCCCGACTTGCTGCCATCCTTTCGTCTTCCGAATTTTCCAAGATGAATGCCCAGGTTCGCCCCGTGTCTAGTACTTTCACAGGTTTTTTCTATAGTTTAATTGCTAAAGTTTTGCATTTTTTTCATACCACAGTCTGTGGTTATGGTTTGATAGGTGGTTGGGGCACTCAGTCCACCGCCTGTTCTAGTTTCCACGCTTGTGGCAGAACAAGTGGCAAGTCCCCATGTCTGTATTTCGACAGTTGTCACTTTTTCTCAAAGTTTTGGAACAATGAATAGTTGTCTTGTCCACGAGTTCTAGTTTCCACTACGGTGGAAGAACAATTGGATTGCAATAGTGTACACTCAGACACATATGTTTTTTTCTAAGGCAAGGTAATACAATATTTGTATTTACCAAAAAAAAAACTAAGTGTTATACTAATATTGAATATTAGGAATCACATTTTATGGTTTTAGATTTTGACATTGTTTTTATCTTTAATTCACATGCTCTCTAATCTTGTAGTAAACGTTTCTTGAATGGTTTGAATCAATCAACTTAGAAAATTAGAGTTCTCTTTATCTAAAACTTTAATTGAATTTTTGACGATTTGGGTTAATTAATAATGTGCAAATCCCCTCAAGGCATTGTTCCACCATACACGGGATTTGGATCATGGTAGAACCCTCCTCATATTTGAAATTTCAACCTAATTCTTATCAAATTTGTAATCCAAAAGTTATTTGAAATGGATCCAAACCGAGACAATGGTTGTAAGAATCGGTACCTAAATGTAACTCAATAATTAATGAAGATTAGGTAAGACAAAAAAGATAGTGCAATGTAAAGTTAAATTAAACAAATGAGAGGGAAAATAAAGAATTAAATGAAAATGGGAGAGAAAGACCGACAAATGGGAAATGAAAAGCCAGGAATGTTGGCCTTCCCATTACCCTAGCTCTCCCTTTTTCTTCTTGTTATTTCACTCTTAGAGGTATTTTAGTTTATTGTTGGCCAAGAAGAGGAGGATGCACAGCGAGCCACTGACTCCATTTTAAATCTAATTGTGGAAATATGATTGAGAAAATCATTCAATGTTGGGTTTTTGTTTTCCTTTGGGTTTCCTCAGGTGAAATCATTATGTACATTATGTAATTGATGTTATATGCAATGATATTATAACTGTTGGATATGTTTTCCTTCTTCATTTTTAATTGTTGCTAGTGTTTTTAATGGAGGTTGTTATGTGATAATGGTTGTCTAGTCATTTTTGATAGTGTAAAATTTTGTCTCTTAGTTATGCTTGAGGAATTCTCTCATTGTTTCACTCTCATTTTGACTAAGATGAATGCTAGCAATGTTATTTCCTCCACCATTGGTTTATTTTTGAGATTGGAGATCTGTGGACACTAATATTGTTGCACTATTGTAAAGAGTTTCAAATTTTGGTTTTCTTTGTTTATTAACTATTGGAGAGGGGAGGGAATGATTTTCTTGCTTTCCATGGCTACTACATGTCATCAACTTGTTTTCTAAAGGATCTATTGCTTTCCGTGGATATCCAAGAGGCCATACTCATCCCTAAAAATCTCTCAACGGGTCGATTGTTTGTGTTTTGGGACATATGTGGGTTGAACACTTAGTCCACCAAAGACCTCTTCCTTCCTGGGGGTCACCCTTCCTTTTTCTACGTATGAGTGGATGTAATTGTTTTTTATCTTATACTATAGTCTGAAATTATTTCCAAAAATTAAAACCTTGAATTGTGTTTTAATTGTTGTTCCCTTGAGGCATGAATGGTTTGGGTGGGCTTGATGGTGTTAGACCTCTCATACGAGAGTGACACAACGTTGGGTGTCAAAGAACCAACAAATGTTGAGGTAGCACAAAAAGAATGGGCCAATGGTTGAATGGTGTTTGTGAGTCTTCCTGTGAATGGGAGATAGGTACTAACCTTGGCAAGTGGTCATACTCCTATTGAAGGTAATTAATCTACGGTTGAGGATGTGTAAAAAATGTGCACACACACGTGTGTGTGTGTGTGTGTGTGTGTGTGTGTGTGTGTGTGTGTGTGTGTGTTGTAATATCTAGGAGGAGAGATACCTTATTTTTGTATGCTATCTGGGGAAATAGGTGGGGCATGAAGGAATTTTCCTACCATGTCTATATCGAAGAGGTTATCAAGAAAGTGTTGGAGATATTACAAACTCTCCTAGTATTTATTTTCCTAGTTCAACTAGTCTATGTTGAGGGTACCCCTGGTTAGAGATATTCTCCCCTAGATGAGAATATTCTTCCCTATATGAGGGTGCCACGTCTTCTTTAGTATTTACTCATTTGTACTTCAGTTAGACTAGTGGAGTGGATCCTTCACAGAAACCTCGGTATTATCACCAAGTGTTGCATGATCACCTCAATATCATCACCATGAGGGTGCACTTACCTTGGGATCATCACTAGGAAGGTGCTACACATGTGTATGCTAGATTCTCTCCTCACTCCACTTGTTATTAGCTAGTTAATTTATTATTGCATCGCCAATTAACTAGGAATGGGTGGCATTTCACTCTAGAGTCTGTTAGTGAGTTCTCACATCTCTCTAGTTCACTACTATGGCGCATTAGTTTTCTCATGTAGAGAATATCATGTGTATTTTTACCATTCTGTCAATCAGTTAATACAATTATTTATCTCTCTCTCTCTCTCTCTCTCTCTCTCTCTCTCTCTCTCTCTCTCAATTTTCAAGCTTTGTACAAATTGTTGCTAGCTAGATTCTTTGTGTAAGTTTCACCACAATTCTACATGGTATAAAAGCCCATACATTTCTAGGATCAAGATGCAAAGGTTCTTTATTTACAAGTTCAGGAGGCCGATGCAGATAGAAAGAATGGATTTCTCACCAACAATTCTTCTCACACCACATAATTATTTTGAGTGGAAGCTAAAAAAATATACATCAACTCAAATGCGTAGGCTTGTACCGAATAAAAATGGCTATAGAGGTTGAGCCAACATCAGTTATCAAGAAAAATAGGTATCTCAATCGCATGGATGAGGCCTACGACCTTATCTATGTGTCAATGTCCCCCAAGCTATTGTTTCACATTGAAGCGTGTACCACTCCAAATGAGATTTGGACAAAAATGGAAGATCTCTTTAGAAAAAAGGATGAGATGAGAGGCCACATGATCAAGGTAGAGTTGAATTCCTTGGATCTTAGAATATTTGATAACATCCARGACTTCTTCACRAAKTTCAAGTCCCTTCTTATTCATCTAAAAGGATGTGGTATTGACAAATCAAMTCAACACAATCAATTGATCCTTTCTATTTTGTCAAAACTTGGTCYARAGTATGTTGTGTTTGTCTCAACATTCYATACAATGAGATTCACTTCAGGAGYGACATGGAAAATGTCTACATTAGATTAKTTTATTGAGTCCCTAACACATGAGMAAGATAATCTCATCGAAATGGGKACAATCAAGGGTTCCAATGTGCATGCACTTGTTGTGCAYGAGAGCAGTAGCACATTAAATCTGAAGTCCAAGCAAAAAATAAATGGAAAGGTGCATTTTGAACACAAGAAAGAAGGAAATTCCAAACCCTATGATGATTCCTCCAGCTCCAAAGGTGGAAATGGAAATAAAGGGAAGTCAAAATGTGGCTACTGTAACCATGACTATTATTATAAATCATCATGCATGAAGAATACAATAGATCTCATGGCTAAGGCACTTCAACAAAACGATCTCGGGGACTACATTCCTGAGAATGCCAAGAAGAAGTTGGGAGACCAACTTCCAGACAAAAGAGGTAATTCTCATGCTTTAATTGTTATTCATACTTCTCTTGATGCATGGATCCTAGATTCAAGTGCATCCCATCACATGGAAATCACAGAAAATGTTTTATCTTCTATTATTGCATGCATGGATCCTCCAATCCTCATGGGTGATGATACCCCAATGGAGGTCACTAGACAAGGAATAGTAGAACTCTAACATGGAATTTTTGAGAATGTCTTGCATGTTCCAATACTCTCCATGAATCTACTCTATGTTTATCAGATAGCACATTTAGACACAGGGAAAAGGGTAGAATTCACACATGATTATGTAACCATATATGACATGCATGATAACTCCAAGATTGTTGTTGGTGAGGTAAATCACCAGTCTCTTTTATATACATTCAGTAAGTTTATTGCTAAGTCTGATTCTGCATTACTAGTGACTCATGTTGATAATGACAGTAGACTCAGGCACGAGAGATTTAATCATCTAAACTTGAAATACATGTAGCAACTCAACAAACAGGGAATGGCCACATGATTTCCCAACATACACTTTTCCAAAGGAGTTTTTCAAGGATCTGTTCTTAGAAAACATCCTCAAGAGAAGTTTGAAAAGTGACGGATTGGAGCGCCTCCTCTCCCTTGGATCTTATCCACAATGATCTAATGGGACCCTTTCCTCATTCGTCCATCAACTAAGCGAGGTACATGCTTACATTTATTGATGATTTCTCACGATACACTTGGGTGTATTTTCTCTGGCATGAGTCTAAAGTTTTTGAGCATCTCAAAGACTTCAAAGCACATGTTGAGACTCAATCTGGGAGGAAGATCAAGATCCTCCACATAGACAATGGGGGGGAATATGTGAACAAGGATGTCCAACATCTTTGTTCAGAGGAAAGTATACAGTTGCAACATACAATACCATACACTCCACAACAAAATGGGGTAGTTAATAGGAACAACATATCCCTCAAAGAGATGGCCACTTGCATGTTGCATGCAAGGACTCTTCCTTCCAAGATTTGGGTTGAGGCACTTAACTATGGTAACTACATTCAAAACATAACTCCTCACATATTTGTCAAGGTAAGGATAGGACTCCCTTTGAGGCATGGAGTGGAAACAAACCAAATGTCACCCACTTTTGAATATTTGGATCACGCATGTGGGCCCGTGTACCCTCTGAAAAGAGGAAATAGTTAGATCCTCAGAGAACCGCATGCATATTTGTGAGATATCTTGATGATGTGAAGGGTTACAATTTGATTGATCCTTCAACAGACAAGCTCATTATTGAGCAAAGTGTCCAGTTTGAGGAAATGCATGCACCATTGGAGACCCATGCAAAGACCTATGTACTTCTGCCTGTACCAAACATCAAAGATGATGAATCCACTCATTCAGATCATGGTTCATAACTGAGTTCTAAATCTGATTTGGAAGATTATGAGCATGCAAATGATGAGCCACAATAGATGCCCAAGTGGGCATAGACCACCCTACATGAAATAGGTGACCTTGTGGGGGATCCAGTAGATAAGAGGAGGAATAGATCCTAGTTTGAGGAGCCTCCTCTTGCACTCATGGCTAATGAATCAGTGATGCATATGCATTGCTACATGGTTCTAGATTCAAACCTGCAAACCTATGCAAAAGTTGCAGGGAAGCCACTATGCAGGAGGAGTACAACTCTATCTTTGAGAACCAAACTTGGGATCTGATTCTACTTCCTTCAGAAAGGAAGCTTTAAAGATGCAGATGGGTCTACAGGACCAAGAAGGAAGCATATGGATAGGTGAGCAGGTACAAGGAAATATTGGTCACCAAAGGTTTTCAACATATCCATGGGATAGACTATGATGATACCTCTGATCTAGTAGCAAAGATGAACTCCATCTAGTTGTCCCTTTCCATTGCAGCATCTAAGGGGTGGGAAGTTCACCAAATGGACATGAAAAAATAATTTCTTCATGGGGATATCTTAGAGGATATTTACATGGAGTAGCCTCAGGGGTTCATACAAAACTCATCCTTAGTATGTTGACTAAAAAATTTAGTCTATGGGAGGTTGGCCCTTGCCATTGCATCATCTAAGGGGTGGGAAGTTCACCAGGTGGGCGTGAAGAATGCATTTCTTCATGGGGATCTCTTAGAGTAGATTTACATGGAGTAGCCTAAGGGGTTCATACATAACTCATCCTTAGTATGCCGACTAAAAAACTTAGTCTATGTCCTCAAGTAGGCACCTATAGCATGGATTGTGAAGATGGATGCTTATTTTTTTTCTCGGCATTTTGTTAGATTTAAATAAGATACAAATGTCTACATGTTGAGAACCTTAGTCTCTTTGTTTATATTAGTTCTATATGTCGATGACCTCCTAATCACAATAATTTTGGCCTCAGTAATTGTTGCAGTCAAAGACATTTTGCATGACGGGTTATATATGACGGGCATGGGTCCACTTCATTTTTTCCTTGATCTTAAGGTCATCCAAAATGCTTCATTCATTAAGACATATCAGACTAAGTATGCCATGGATCTCTTGGTTATATTTCACATGAATGACTGCAAGTATACATCCACAACCTTTCTGTCTAGGGTACATATTGAGGATGGAAAGGATACACCATTGGTGGAAAACACCTTGTATCAACAACTTGTGGGGAGCCTTCTATATCTCACCCACACCCGGTTGCATCTCTCATATGTAGTAGGGGAATTTTCCAAGTACATGTAGGAGTTGCATGAGCTACACTGGAAGGATACCTAGTGCATCCTTAGATATGTTCAGGGAACCACCAATTAGGGGATCCATTATGCAACAAGTTGTGAATTGGATCTCATGGGATTCACAGATTCTAATTGGGCTAGCGATATCACAGATTGCAAGTCCATTTTCGAGTACATGCTTAGTTTGGGTTTCGGTCCCATATGTGAGTCAAGCAAAAATCAATCAACAATCGCTTTATCGTTTGTAGAGGTTGAGTACAAAGGAGTGGTCAACATCACTATTCATGCACTTTGGCTTCATAATTTTGTCGTTGAGCTCGACGTCCAGTTCCAATGTCCTACTATCATTTGGTGTGACAATCATAGTCTTCTCAAGTTTTGTAGAGACCTAATGGAGCGAAAGTGAACCAAACACATAGAGATCCATATGCATTACATCATAGAGATGGTACATGACAGGATCATCAATTTGCAATACTTTCCATCCACCAAATAGACTGTAGACATCTTCACCAAGACATTTACTGAGAAGAAGTTCCACTTCATGTGCGATCATCTTGGAGTGAAGGACATAGTTTCTTTGCAGCTGCCTTTCTTCCTTCTTCTTTTTTGATGCATTGTACTTTGAGACAGGGATTATTTTAGGGGATAAATTTCACTCATGAGCTAATTTTCCATGGTTTTTCCAAAAAACAATTCTCTATTCTAAAAATTGTTTGCCCAAATTCTATAGGATAAAATTATTTTACCTTAAAAATCGCCAAAATATTATAAAAACTATATAAAATCCTTAGAAATTTGAATATTTTTACAAA
>ML792775.1:373272-386117 GCA_009831015.1 Picea engelmannii | reverse complement strand
GAGCTGCTACAAAATGCTCCCGCTAATACAAAATAATGCCTCCAAAGGCTGAATAAGAAATGAAGATCAATACAAGCAGATCTGAATGCCAAACTCTCCAGCTGAAGAATGTCACGCTCCAATAGAAGGATGAAACCCTCAATAACTCGGCCCTGCTGCTAAAAGTGTCCAATCACTCTAAGAAATATTCCAATTGATAGATCGGGCAACTGCAAGGAAAACCCAGATGTCCAAATTCCCAAATCCACTCTTAAACTCCGTAGATCTGAATTCTCCACTGAATGGTGTGCCCCACTAGATGAATGAAACCCTAGTTGGTTTGACCCTGATGAAGGAGATCTCCAAATGATCTGAAAATATCCAAGAATATAGATCGGGTGATGGTAAGAACAACCCAGGTGCCCGAATCTCCAAGATCCCTTTCAAACGCTGTAGATCTGAAATCTCCACTGAATGGTGTGCCCCACTGGATGACTGAAACCCTAGCAGGTTCAACCCTGATGAAGGAGGCCTCCAAATGCTATGAAACTCTCCAAGAATATAGATCGGTCTATGAGAACCCTATGGGAGAATTTTCAAGCTCAGATCTCAAGAAGATCTCCCTAGATCTGAGTTTTACTGAATCACCGGACAACCCCTATGGCTCCAAGATGTCCCAATCTGCAGACAATTGTAGAATGATGATAACCCTTTAGAAAATCCCTCAAACTGATGGTCCTGCACCTTATGAAGCACTATATGGAGATGGGCTGAGACTAGAATGGTGTGGAGGAGTCTTTCATCCCCGAGACCAAGCTGCGGAACAAGGTGAGTGGATATTTCACCACTGAGTTGCTCACAAGGGTTTGTACAGCAAACCCCCAAAATGAATGCTGAAGAGCAATAGAAAATGCTAATCCAAAACCAGAATGAGTANGGTGCACCCTAGCCTCTTACTTATACTTTTCCTTCTAATTCTCTGTTGAGTTAGGTTAACTCCCAGGGTTAATCTTCTATTCTTCTGTTGAGTTATCTTTTACTACTTTCCTTTTCCTTTCTTAAGTCAACTTAAAAATATAACTTTTAACTTCTTGACTTCCCCCCCCTTCAGTGTGAGACTATGACCTAGTGGGGGTGCCCAGGCGACGGAGTCTCCTCATTACCTCTCTAAGAGGTGGGGGACATTACATGTTCAAAGGATAGCCCATGAAATTCATTAACAACCGGAGGTGATACAGAAAAACCAAGCCATACCGACCTTCATAGGTCACAAATTGTTTAACCATTATCAAAAGATCATGCCACCGGGGTTTGAGGGTGGAAATAGGCATACCTTTATCACATGAGGGAACCTTCCTTGATACGAATAGTAATGGCCACGACACCTCATCAACTTTGGAATTTTTAAACCACCTTTGGCCCGTGGCTGCTAGTCCTGTAGGAGAGCTTATGAATTCTTCATTGAGTTCAAGATGTATGTCGCCTACTTTAGCCCTGCACCTGTCAAAGGTGAGGGCGAATTGTTGGGAAACCGAAAGGTTGAAACCCTCGAACCTCTGTATAAACATGAGCCAACCACTATTTTCTAAATCCTTTCGAGCATTATCGAATAACAACAGAGCTTGGTTACCATTTGGCTCTATGCACACCACCGGTGCCATAGACAGGAGCACACGGTAGGTGAGGTGAATGGGCCAGGGTTTGAACAGAGTATACGTAGGGGCGGAACACTCACAGGCTTACTTGAAATCTAGCAAAGGTGAATCGGGATAGGGGGAAAACATTAATGACAGAACGTGCGAAGGTGGTGGAGCTATTTCGGCCCATGCAGAACAGTCATTACCCACAGTACAGCCGCCAATGCATATAGCTATTCAAATCACTATGCATATGTGTTAAAAACTATGCCATTCAATCAACCAATGAAATCTATGGTAAGTGGATTAAACATTTGTGCGAGCAATAGTCATAGTTTCAAAACCAAAGCAATAAATCGAAATCACACCAAGGGTTTGATTATATGAACTATGTGTTGTATGAAACGATTTATACCAAGGGTCTTACCACAACACAAATGTGTTTTCACAAAACCAATGTGTCAAGTGAATCGATTAAAGAACATATAAATCCAATCACCAATGCATCACAAACTCAATGACTCATAAAACAAAATTATATAATCAATCAAAGAATGCCAAATGAGTACAGATCAAAGGTTCTCGGAAATTGTATAATCATGGTTAAATTAGAAGCGCAATGAACATAAAGACAAGAGTGATCATAGCAATCCAGTGACGATTTTAATGTGACTTCGAAAACCAAGTTTTCACGCTTGCAGTCGTGAAAATGAGAACCAAGGTAAGTGTGCAAATGCATGAAATAATAGTGTCGTTTTACTGCAAATATTGCAACGAAAATCAAGGGTTGCAAAAGATTGGTGTAGGCAGCTTATAAGGACAGTATAAAAATGCGAATTGGTTGCCAACAATGGTGACACACTGGTAGAAGCAGTTATCTCTGCCAAAAGAACAAATTCAGATTAGGATAATGAGAAAAAATCTAACTCAAAAATGACAACCAGAAAATTGTGTAAACATTTTCATTAACCACATATTCCAACAGTGTTTAAAGGATGAAAACTGATAACAGTGTTGAGACAAGTGAGCCATGATATTAAAGATAAAATCCCCAATACTGTTGACAGAGCCACTGCTGCCAACAGGCGTCCATAGCCTCGACAGGGTTTCCATTTAACCCACTCTGATATCTGTATCCTGCCAAGAAGTTCCGGATCAGAATAAAGGACATTTTAAGGTCAAGAGGTTTCTTATTTCCAAATTTTCATATACTCGACATTGCTTCGCTGCCAGTGGGCCTGTTCAGTACCTTGACGAAGTTGTCTTGGCGTCATGCATGCACTTACCCGCTACCAACAGACCTGTTCAGCATCCCGGTGGGTTTACAAGCACTTCCCACAGCTCTTTTAATGTTTTATTTTGTTTTTCAAAGATATATAGTCGAGCAGGGTGACGCTGAAAATTATGATATTTTAACATATTTTTTACATACCTTATCAGAATTTTTAAGAACTGTCCTTTATTAAGATCCAGAGATGTTTCATTTACAAAACCAACTTTCTAAGGCAGGGAGACATCTTCCGAGTCATTCCCTTAAGGAATGGGGACAATGTAAAAAGATAATAGATGATCATGACAGACTTCACTCAAGGATTGAAATCGGTTAGCTTCTTTCAAACAACAAACTTTTTGCCAACACAGATGTAAATTTCAGAAGTATATAATTGATGTTTATACAATTTTTCAACAGTCATTTCAGTGAAGGAATTTTCTGTTTTCTTTGTCCGAATAGTTCAGCACGCAGGTATGTGTAAAAACAAAAACTGATAAGCGCAAAGGAGAAATCAAAACCAAAACAAAAAAAGAAAAGAAAACAAAAACACAATATGTACATAATATACAAAGAGTTGTCATCAAGCAAAGTATCTTTTTAGGGCTTGGCCATTCACCGGATAGGTGTCAGGCTGTCCTTCTAGATTTTGCAATCAGAAAGAGCTGGGACCCAATTTCTCAGCAACTAAAAATGGTCCAAGCCATAAGTTTTGAAATTTTGTGTGCTCTCCCTTTCTCTCATGCGGTTTGTCCCATTTTAGGACGAGATCACCTACTTCGAAGTTCCTATCAGAGGCAGAGTTAGAATCGAACCAGATTTTGACCAATAGTTGATGCTGATCTAACTTACGTTTAGCTTGGGCTCTTACCTCTTCTAGCTTCATCAGAACATTAATTCGGTTTTCTAAAGGGGGACAATCTTCTTCTTAAATTTTCTGCGATAACTGTAGCGAAGGAAGAAGAATGTGTGGTGGCAGGATTGCTTCTCTGCCATAAACAAGAAAGAAAGGACAATTACCTATAGAAGCTTTTGAGGTTACTCTATCAGCCCAAATTGCGTTTAATAGTGCATTATGCCAGTTTTTGTGATTTTCAGCGACCGTTCTATTGATGATTTTAATCAAGTTCTTATTTGTTGATTCTACCTATCCGTTGCCCTGGGGGTAATAACTAGAAGAATAATTCAATTTAATTCCTTTTTCCAAAGCGAACTCGCTCATCTCAAGAGAGGAAAAGTAAGAAGCTTTATCGAATACTAAACAATCAGGGACACCAAAACGAGTGATAATATTCGAATTTAAAAAGGCAATTACCTGACTGGTATTCACAGTTCTTAAAGCAACAGCTTCAGACCACCTGGTGAAATAATCTATGGCTGTTATGATAAACTTATGCTGTTGTGAATATGGGGGGTTGATTGGACCTATAATATCCAAGCCCCACTGCTGAAAAGGAGAGTCTATTGAAAAGGGCTGCAAAGGAAAGGCTAGTTTCTGTAATCGCCCTAACACTTTCTGACAAATAGTACACTTACGACACAAGGCATGGGCATATCTAAAATGCATGGGCCAATAATAACCGGCTCTCAAAACCTTATGGGCAGTGGTGTCACCACCAAAATGACCACCAGCTTCTCCTGCATGCAATTCTAGTAAGACTTTTTCTACCTCGTCTTTCTCAAGACAGCGCATCAGTACGCCATCAAAATTTTGATGAAACAGGATACCGTTAACCAAATGAAAGGAGGCAGACTTTAATCTCAACACTCTTCTTTTAGTGGGATACAGGTGACGGGGGGCTAACCCATGTTCAAGACAGAATATTATATCGTCATACCAAGGACTGACAGAGTTTTGTGCACAAGAGGTTGCATTTTGATCGTGTTGTCCTAGGTTTGACGTATCACTTTCTTCTTGCTGTCCTGCAACTGAATCAACAACTAACTTGCATAACCCTTGGCCTCTCACTATTTGAGTTGGGGTAATTTCTATATCGTACTCCTGCAAGGAGGTGACCCAGTTAGCTCTCTTTTCACCTAGTTCCTTCTGCACTAACAGGTTCCTGACGGCTAGGTAAGGGACAATGATCTTCGTCCTGGATTTCAAAAGATAAGACCAGAAATGTTTGACTGCTTTGAAAACAACGTAGGCTTGTTGATCTACTGCTGGGTAATTAAGTTCAGTGCCTTTGAAAGCAGAGCTCATAAAGGCAATGGGTACTTCGTTGTTTTTGGCGTTCTTTTGAGTTAGGACGGCGGCGTAGGAACGGTTAGAAGCAAAAGTGTAGAGCGTAAAGTATTGCAAAAAGTCAGGGCTCATGAGAGAAGGAGCGTCTATTATGGCCTTCTTAATTGCATGAAAAGATTGATTTTCTAAGGCTCCCCAATGATATTGGGCATCTTTCTTAATTAGATTCTGTAAAGGTCTGACCATTTCGGAGAAACTGGGGATGAATCTCCTGACAAAGTTAATTTGGCCTAAGAAAGACTGCATAGATTTTTTGGATGTAGGAGGGGCAAGTTTTGAGATGACTTGAGTCCTTTCAGGATCAATAATCATCCCTTTGATCGACACAATAAATCCTAAGAGTTTACCCTGTTCTACTGCAAAGATGGATTTTTTAGGATTCAAGGAAATGTCGTATTTACGACATCGCTGTAGAACGGCTCGTAAATGAGCTAGATGATCGGTTTTGTTTTTAGAAAATACAGTCACATCATCTAAGTAAACTACGACAGACTGATTGATTAAGCCTCGGAAAGCGATGTCCATCACTCTCTGGAAAGTGGCACCGGCATTAATCAATCCAAAGGGCATTTTCCTGTAAGCACAAGTGCCCCACAGGGTGCGGAAGGTAGCTTTAAGTTGGTTTGGTGGAGACATCAGGACTTGGTTGTACCCCGAGAAACCATCCAGTAAGGATAGCCTCTCAGAGCCAGATACCTATTGAAGGATCTGTTCCATGGGTGGGACAGGATAGTTGTCTTTATCAGATGCTCTATTAACGTTTCAAAAATCAATGCATAGTCAGATTTCCCCACTTTTCTTCTGGACATGGACAAGGTTAGAAACCCATTGAGTGTGCCTAACAGAGAAAATAATCTTAGCATTTAGGAGCTTATTTAATTATTTTTTGACGGTCGGTTCAAGCTTAGGGTGCATTTTTCTCAATTTCTGTTGGAAGGGTGAGGTTTGGGGTTTCATAGGAATGACATGTTGTATGATGTTAGGGTCGAAAGTTTTAAGGTCATCATACGTCCATGCAAAGATATCTTTAAATTCTTTGAACAATTTAATAAATGCAGCTTTTTCTTGCTCAGAACATCCTACCCCTAGATTAATGCATTGCGGATTGTCCTTAGTTCCTAAGTTTACTTTTTCATATGATAATGAGGAACTATTGGTTTTACAGTTGACCGATTTTTTGAATTTATCTTGAAGATCATAAAATTTCTCTAATCTAACTACAGATTTAGGGATCGAATTTACCATGTCCGATGAAGATTCAGGAGTTCTCGGATTTGGTATTACTGTGAAATCGCACAAATTGTTGTCGTGAGTGCATTCATCGATCATCGTGCCTTGAAAATTTTCTTCCATGTGCAGAAAGCTAATGATCTGCTGATCGTCGTCGAAGACTCTCCAGTTCGTGATGTTGTCGGGAGCGGATGGCCTGAACAACAGTTCGACGAAGAATGCATTCGTGGACAAGCCTTCTGCAGGAAAGAGTTTGGAAGCTACGTTAGCTAATAGATCTACTTCAGAGTTATTCAATCTAGGAATAGAATTTATATTGAAAGCAAAAAATTTATTCATTAAATCCCATACCTCGGATTGGTAGCTTTGAAGATGTGGAGAAAGACAGTGGATAGAATCTCTTACCTGTCTAACCACGATTTTGGAATCGCCAAATACAGTCAAGTTTTGAATGTTCATATCTAAAGCTTTTCTGAGACCTTGCAGTAAAGCCTCATATTCTGCAGTGTTATTAGTACATTCAAATTCTAACCTACATGCAATCAATGTTTTGTTACCTGTCGGATCAATAATAATGCAGCTTGCACTAGCTCCTTCTTTGGACTTTGACTCGTCAAAATAAAGAGACCAAATTTGATTTTTATCGGGTACATGAGACCATTGTGTAGAAGCTACTGGCTGCACATATGCTACAATCTCGGACTGCTGTTTTGGATCGGCAATAGCTGAAGTCTCGGCCATGAAATTGCCAAAAAAGGTATCCATGCCTTGTACTTCAGGTGAATTAGCAGAAGGTGTAAATGGTTCATTGGGATTGTTCAAATCTGTGACCGTGAACTTAAGGTAGCGTTCACGATTTACCTTGATCTTGTTGGGCTTACCATTCTCTGGAAGCCATAGGTGAGACCAATCTGTCGTGAAATAGCCGTGTAGCTGCTCCAACCAGTCCCTGCTTAAAAACAGACCATACACTTCTGGAATATCCACAACAATAATATCAATGACTTGATGAACTTTGGGGTTAGATGATAATGTTATAAGCACATTCCTTAGTTTGCCTATAACTTTAACATTGGTTCGATCAAGTTGTATGATTTTTAAGGTGGAGGGTTCAACTTCGACGTTAATCTTCAGGCACACAGACCATGGCATCACATTGGATGACACTCCTGAGTCTACCATACAATTGTGCACATTTCTATTAAAGATTTCGAAAGTTAACAAAAATGGAGGTACATTTCTGCGAGTGCCAAGGGTGGTAGTTTGTGGCTTTTTACTCGCAGTTTCTAAAGCTACTTTATCTACATTATTTACATTATTTACATTATTTAAAGGAAGGCTTATTTTATCATGAGGATCATGGTTATTCTTAGTGGAAGTCTTCTGAGGAACTTTGTTCTGAACAACCTTGTTTGAGTTACCATTTTTACCATTCTCTGCAATATTCTGTAACATTTTTTGTAACAAAAATGGAAATTTTAATAACTCATAAACATAAATGTTAGCCCTTAAATTTTTAAGATCTTCAACTAAATCATAATATAAGTTGGGGTTTACATGACTCTGTTTAGTCTCAGCTTGTTTAGATTGCTTTGGGGGTACATTCGTAGTGTTCTCGGAAGAAGGTTTGCTTGCTGCCTTACTCCTAGTATTATAAGGATGAACTGTCTCAAAGTTAGCTTGAAATATGCTATCCGAGAAGTGTCCAAAAATGTTTGGAGAAGACTCTTATTCTTGAACTGTCTCTTGTTCAACTACCTCCTCAGGAATCTCAGAAGGCATCAAGTTATCCTGGGCTTCTAGAATCGTTTGAAGGGTGTATTGCAGACTTTCTAGATTAAGACCTTCAGTATTCGGATTAGGTCGGTTGGTGGGAAAAGGCTTTCTGAATGGGGGCTTGTAAGGACCTTTGCTCGATGAAGCTTCTTCGATCATCCTTTTCAAGTCTATAACTTGATTTGACAGTTTTTGAACGACTTTAGTTAAGTTTTCCAAATCAAAGCTTTCAGGTTGTATTTTACTTTGAGTAGGTCTAGGGAGGATTTCGATCTTCTTCTTGGAAGATGAACTAGTTTCTGTTTTGTTGCTAGCAGTGTATTTTAGACTAAGTATGTCTTTTTCAATCTGTCTAGCTTCCTCGAAGGCTTCTAACAACATGTCTTTCTTAGATCGTTTAACCCAAATAGCTATACTTTGATGCAAATCTTTAGTATATTATGCTATTATGAGATTCTCGGCAGGCATGGAATCTGCAGGGATTCGATTTTTAAGTGTTAAGAATCTTTGATTAAAGTCTTTAACTTTCTCTTTTGGGTTCATTCTTAAGTTGGAAAGCTCGATGACTAGGACTTCCGGAGGCTTACCGTCTCCGAACTTTTCCAAAAAGTAAGACTCGAACTTTTCCCAAGACACGATGGTATGGGGTTGCTGGGAAAAGTACCATGTAGAGGCATTTCCCTCGAAAGTATAGGGGAACAACCTACAGACTACGTCTTCATGCTCGACATTACGGAGTCTTATGGATAACATAAATTTTTTAATGTGATCTTCAGCGATCTGTTTTGAGTCAGGGTCAAACTTGGGAAGCCATTTCTCCGGATGTTTAGGTAAGGGGTGTTGATCTCCGGGTATAGCTACCGCATCCTGGTCGAGCCAAGGTCTAGCAGGATTTTTCTGGTTGGCCATTGGTGTAGTGGTTGTGGAAGGCAGAGAAGGTGAACTACCTTCATCAGAAGAGTCTCCTGCCAAAGAAGAAGGGGATGATGGAGGTGGTGAGGGAGGCATTCCGGTTCCTCCTGCAACAGGAGTGAGGATTGGATCTGTAGGGTTCACAGTGAGGTTAGTGCCTCCGATTTGTTCTCTGATATTAGATAAATCTAAAGGTTGGTCCAAAGGTCGATTTGGTTGCCTCAAACGGGCTAAGGCACTATGTGTTCTTATGAGAGATTGGCAAACAATCTCTTGTATGTCACCACCTGTAGGATTTGGGGTTGCAGGCTCAATTGTGATCCGTGGATCATCGTTTGATGTGGTTGCTGTTTGAGGGGAAATGTTATTGTTCGAATGACTTCTTGTCACTATAGGTGAGCGATTAGGTGGTGGAGGAGTCTTACGACCACCTCGTGCCATTAATAAATTTTAGGTCCTCCTTCTAGCGCCATTTGTTGATGGGCGAAATTGACCTTCCGTCAACTGGAAGAGTGGACCCGGTCTGGGGTTGTCTAAATAACCCAAGCCGTTTGGGATAACCCACCCTGACGGGTTTAGCGGCTCTGTTGGTCAATGTAATTCCTAGAAAAACAAATGAAAACTACACTAAGAAACTAATCTAAATAAAAAACAATAATTAAAACAAACTAATAAACAAATCTAAACTACATATATACAATCTATCAACTAAATCATAGAACTATAATTTTATGAAATTAAATGTTTAATTATCAACAGAATCAGCTTCAACTACAAATATACAATATTCACAAATTACAGATTTAAATTAAAACCTGCAAAAATCATTTGTAATCTGTCCTAAGACAGCGAAACCATTGTTTTTTTATTTTTATAGTTTTATGAGAAAGAAAATAAATGAAAACTAACTAAACTAAGCAACTAAAATAATAACTCTATCTACTAATATAAACTATACATATATCTAACTAAACTACTTAAATTATACTAACCAATTAACTATCAAATAACAAATAACACACTGACCTGAAGAAACGCTCTAGGTTTGTCCTGTATGCAATGATTGTCTTAGCTGATCGGAGGGAGGAAACCCGCACTAGATTCTTTGTAAGCTTCTCGTAAACTAGAAGTAGTTGTGCTCTTCAAATACAAATAACAGGAAAAACAAGACATAAAAAGTTACAGCAACCTTATAATTTACAAATTGTGGCAATCAGATAAATCCTTATGCAAAATTTGTACATAACAATTCAATTAATGATAAGATAAACCTGTTGTTGGTCCTCGGTTTTGACCTTGTTCTTTGCCCATACTACATACCATTGACCTCCAACTATATGCCAGTACCACCCTTTTTGACCTCCTTTTGATATAATCAACATCCCTTTACCATTCAAAGGGGTCACCTAAGGTATCTTTGAAATTCAAGTTATTATTATGCATTTTTAATACTTTAAATTGATAATTGGACTAATATCACTTGGGTAGGTAGCATTGCTATTCTTGGAACAGGATGCCGGTACCAGGTACCAACTCGCACCGTAGCGGTACCAGTGGAGCAGTTTGAAATCGATGCATCATGGCATGCATTATGGTTCAAAGGAGAGATAGCAGATTCACAAGCTAGCTGGAGCCGTTGCCAGAGAATGCTCGAAAGACATCATGAGGCCCAGATCGATTATTCTTCAAGTGTTCACACTTCGTGACACTACGTGTCACGAAGTTGTGAAATGCGTTTTCAGTTTTATTTCAATATTATTCTCGGATCAGGGATCTGTTGCTTTATGTTTTCTTTGTCTAAGACTGTTACAAACAATAGGATTGGATATAAACCCGTGTTTATTGCTGAGAACGGGTTACTCCGACTACCATTACTGTTGTTATTTTGCTACTGTTATCGGATTATGCCGTGAACCTATGTTTTAATCTAAACTGCTGTTGCATAGATGTTGACTGTAACATGATCTGAATACTGTGTTTTTAATGAGTTAATGGAACGTAGAATTACATTGTATTTGCATCGTGTGATTTAGTAGGCTATGGTCGTTTCCCATAGCGCCTGCGCCGTTTGGTTGGGCCCGCCAAGCTGGTGCACGCCGCTGTTTCATTTGCAATAGATTTAGTTTAGTGTGTGTTGTTGTAGTTTAGCTTGCTTCAATATCGTATGGTTTGCTTAGCGTTTACAGATTTGCTTTTGGTTTATCATAGTTTCAGTTTATCATAGTGTGTGAATGCTTGCGTACGCTACAGTTTAAATATTTCAGACTCGTGCTTATTCATTCCTTAATAGATTTGATCTCCAGAATATATCTTTTTATGTGGGTGAATGTAAGACGCAATACTGATGCCTGTAGAGTTAGCATATGCATATGATTGCTTGGATTTTTGCTTTCCTTTCAAACTTAACTCAGAGCAGTATGCATCTTGCTTTGTTAGATAGTAGTTGTTTTGCGTGCTTAGGATATATAGGTTACAGTTAGAATAGAAGGAGCTCCTGGTACCAGTTAGCAACATCATACTTTGTTTTTCTGTAGATAGCATTAGATTTGTTTTTCTGTAGTTAGCATTAGATTTGTTTTTCTGTAGATAGTATTAGATTCGCTTTTTTTATAGATAGCATTAGATTTGCTTTTCTGTAGATAACATTAGATTTGTTTTCCTGTAGATAGCCTTCGATTTGCTTTCCTATAGATAGCATTAGATTTGTTTTGAATGCCCAGAATGAATGCAGTTTAGATAGTACTATGTGTGTCATGCCTTAAACGAAAATACTGATAGTAGATGGTTAAACATAGAGGTAGAATGATTCTGTAGAACTGCGCTTTTAAATAGAAATAGCAATATTTGCATTTGGGTACAAGACTGTTTTTCTTCTGTTTATGATTTAGATAGGAAATGCTCAGTTTCGAGTTAGTCATTCGAATCCAAGTTTTCATAATAGGTGCATGTTTTATTTTTAGGATAGCATTCAAATAAAGACTAGATGCTTTCTTGCACATACTGTGTATCAGCTCGAAGTTTACCAACCCTGGTTTGACAATTTAGTGATTCAGGACACTTAAAACCTTCAATTTAGCAGCTTGACATTTTTGGCACCGTTGCCGGGGAGCTGTTTAAAGGGTAAGAAGATAGTTGTTTTGATTAGTTTTAGAATTCACTTAGCTTGGTTTGGTGTGTTAGCAGGTTGATAGTAAGAGCAGCTGTGGAAACAAAAGGGTGACAAACCAGCATATCTGTTCTCACAGGTACTCTGAAACTCAATCTTAGTTTTTCATTCCATTTTTAATATGATTTCATGAGAAATAGAGATCCTAGAGGTAGATTTATAAAAAATACAAAACCCCAAAAAGAAGAAGAGACCTCCACTCAAAGAGCGATAGAAACTGAGACTGAAATTCTGGGCGAGGAAACTGTAGAACAAAATACAGAACCAGGAAATACCATATATCAGCAAACTCACAGTCTTGATGATCCAGCCTTGGACGACACAGTTGACCCAGAGAGAATCCACCACCTGCTCACGAACCCTAACTCTGTAGTTTCACAGACAGCAGCTACAACTGTGACATTGAAGGACATAGGACCCTCAAAAAGACCAATAGGAGATAAAACTTCTGACAAAAAGAATCCAGAGAGGTGGGATTTCACACCCTCACCAAAGAAAGATAAGATTGTTTTCACAGTTCTGGGAAATCCTTTTACCATGGGAGAAAGAAGGGGAAACATACATGAGGGACTTCACATTGAAAATGAAGAGGAAGGACAGGCAGAGAATGAAGTGGCATCAGAAACC
>ML792775.1:332925-364052 GCA_009831015.1 Picea engelmannii | reverse complement strand
TACCATTCAAAGGGGTCACCTAAGGTATCTTTGAAATTCAAGTTATTATTATGCATTTTTAATACTTTAAATTGATAATTGGACTAATATCACTTGGGTAGGTACCATTGCTATTCTTGGAACAGGATGCCGGTACCAGGTACCAACTCGCACCGTAGCGGTACCAGTGGAGCAGTTTGAAATCGATGCATCATGGCATGCGTTATGGTTCAAAGGAGAGATAGAAGATTCACAAGCTAGCTGGAGCCGTTGCCAGAGAATGCTCGAAAGACATCATGAGGCCCGGATCGATTATTCTTCAAGTGTTCACACTTCGTGACACTACGTGTCACGAAGTTGTGAAATGCGTTTTCAGTTTTATTTCAAGATTATTCTCGGATCAGGGATCCGTTGCTTTATGTTTTCTTTGTCTAAGACTGTTACAAACAATAGGATTGGATATAAACCCGTGTTCATTGCTGAGAACGGGTTACTCCGACTACCATTACTGTTGTTATTTTGCTACTGTTATTGGATTATGCCGTGAACCTATGTTTTAATCTAAACTGCTGTTGCGTAGATGTTGACTGTAACATGATCTGAATACTGTGTTTTTAATGAGTTAATGGAACGTAGAATTACATTGTATTTGCATCGTGTGATTTAGTAGGCTCTGGTCGTTTCCCACAGCGCCTGCGCCGTTTGGTTGGGCCCGCCAAGCTGGTGCACGCCGCTGTTTCATTTGCAATAGATTTAGTTTAGTGTGTGCTGTTGTAGTTTAGCTTGCTTCAATATCGTATGGTTTGCTTAGCGTTTACAGATTTGCTTTTGGTTTATCATAGTTTCAGTTTATCATAGTGTGTGAATGATTGCGTACGCTACAGTTTAAATATTTCAGACTCGTGCTTATTCATTCCTTAATAGATTCGATCTCCAGAATATATCTTTTTATGTGGGTGAATGTAAGATGCAGTACTGATGCCTGTAGAGTTAGCATATGCATATGATTGCTTGGATTTTCGCTTTCCTTTCAAACTTAACTCAGAGTAGTATGCATCTTGCTTTGTTAGATAGTAGTTGTTTTGCGTGCTTAGGATAGATAGGTTACAGTTAGAATAGAAGGAGCTCCTGGTACCAGTTAGCAGCATCATACTTTGTTTTTCTGTAGATAACATTAGATTTGTTTTTCTGTAGTTAGCATTAGATTTGTTTTTCTGTAGATAGTATTAGATTCGCTTTTTTTATAGATAGCATTAGATTTTCTTTTCTGTAGATAACATTAGATTTGTTTTCCTGTAGATAGCCTTCGATTTGCTTTCCTATAGATAACATTAGATTTGTTTTGAATGCCCAGAATGAATGCAGTTTAGACAGTACTCTGTGTGTCATGCCTTAAACGAAAATACTGATAGTAGATGGTTAAACATAGAGGTAGAATGATTCTGTAGAACTGCGCTTTTAAATAGAAATAACAATGTTTGCATTTGGGTACAAGACTGTTTTTCTTCTGTTTATGATTTAGATAGGGAATGCTCAGTTTCGAGTTAGTCATTCGAATCCAAGTTTTCAGAATAGGTGCATGTTTTATTTTTAGGATAGCATTCAAATAAAGACTAGACGCTTGCCTGCACATACTGTGTATCAGCTCGAAGTTTACCAACCCTGGTTTGACAATTTAGTGATTCAGGACACTTAAAAGCTTCAATTTAGCAGCCCGACACCTGTATTCATTAAATTGAAATAGAATGATTGCTATATTTTTAAATAATAAAAGAGATTAGATATGGATAACACACTAACCAAGTCACATCAACCTGCAATGGATTACGATAGCTAAAGTAGTCTATAATCAATTGCAAACTGATATGAATAAAACTTGAAACAAAAGTTTGATATATTGAAAGCGAAAGCTGTTACAAGACATCAACTTTCATCTCAGTCTGAATCATAAATCCATAGTCTGGTTCTCCTCACAGTGATGATGATGGGTTTCTTACAAAAAATGTCAAGTATTTAAAGACCTCCCACAGGGTAAAACATCCCTGTGGGAATTATCAAAACAATTTACAAAAAAACTGGGATAATATCCCAAGTCTCTTTTTCTGACTCAAACTAACAACTTAACATAAAAACTACATCACACAAATCTCTCCTAAACTGCCACAGCATGCCCAATTGATCATCGCAATTCGTATGTACCCGAAAGAGAACAAAAATAGCCAAGTTAAAATGATATTTTTTTGATAAAATTGACAAAAGTCTAATTTTAAGACTAGCTACAGAATCTTGTGATTCTATAGCTGGTCTAAATTGAACACAGGATCATTTCAAAACCAATTCAAATCTCAAAGAATTATATTCAAACTATTAAACAAACATTTAATTGCTAATTGGAAACCAAACGAATCATTCAAATCAAAACTACTATGCTAATTTGAGAGCAAACAAAATTATGGTCAATCGAAAGGTAATAGAGATACATGTACTCTGTTTAACTTGTTATCACCCATTCGGGGTAAACAAAATCGCATTAGATAATTGGACAGTAATGAAATCATTTTAATGAACCAATTGGAATTGACACAAACTCCAACCAGCTAAACAAATTTTCCATGAAATAGTTTATGTCGCATCATCCATTAACAAAATCGTTTTTCGAATCAAAACGAAATCAACAGGATCATTTTTTCAAATTGATATAACCATATTAAACATATACAAACGATCATACTAATTGTGGTATGCAACAATCATTTGCAAATCAAATCAAAACAAGAACGAATCAAAACGGTTTGGGGTCGACACAATCATTATGAATCAACATAGTTCCACGATTTTAGCAAATAGATCTTCTGCACAGGTTGAATGTAATCCAAACGAGAATGTTGATTCAATACAAAACAGAGTCATTTTTCCGATTTAATAGATTACATCATATTTATCAATCCAATCACTAACAATGACGCATTACACTCATAAAAGATTATACCAATTCAAACCTACGAAACCGTTTCAAAATCAAATCATAAGAACTAAATCAGAGCCGACAGAATCCAACCACAACAAAATAGTATCAAATCAAAACATAGCCGTGCTCTGATTTTAGCAAAAAAGCTCTTGTACAGGTTAGATGCAATCAAAATCCAAACGAAAGAAAACCCCATTGATTTCGTTAATTCAAACAAACAGAAATATTCTAAAACGAATCAAACCAAGTCAAAACCAATCAATCACTTCTACTAATCTGAGAACTAAATCGTAGGGATGTCTGAGTTTAGCAAACAAATTTCCCACTCATGATTCATAACGAGATTATTTTGGTAAAATGGAAGCAACAGAATAATTTTGAATGAAAATGAACAGAGCTATCGAAAGCAAATTCAATCGGTTATAATAATCCAAGCCAACTTACAAAGCAAAATTAATATTTGAAATTCATACCTGGAAAATCAGAAAATAACTCGGTCATGATAATTTGGAATTGACGAAGGCGGTTGCGGTGTCGACATTCTTGAAGACAATCGAACCAGTGGTTTTTTTTTCTTTTCGCCAACACTGTAACTTGGTTCTCTAACGATTTGATCTTTGACTGCAACAAGGGAACGTCGGTGTAATAACACTCTAGCCACACATTGCATTAGATGCATGATGTTTTCTTGGGTTTTGATAACACAGGCGCGGGTTTGTTTAAGCCATCAGGGGTTTCATTGTGTGGCTTGATTCCTGGGTAGTTAGGATTGTTCTTTAGGCGCGGGGGCAAATTAGAGACAAAGTCATAGGGTTGCTTGAAGCATAGGCCATGGGAATATGGGTACTCTTCAGCTAGAAAATGCTCGATATCGGAGTCCGAGTCCTTGCTTAGAACTATGGGCTTTTGGTCGACGTTTGTCTTAGGTTTATTCCGGGCAAGTCTTGATATCAATTGAGCATTTTTCTTACCCCTGCTATTGACAATGTTGTCACTTATGCATTTCTTACCCACAGGCTTCTTGACGGCCTCGACTTTGTCTTTAGTACAAGGGTGGGTTATGGCATCGGGTAGATCTAAGTCAGGGCAATCTGAGGGTTTGGCAGGGGGTAGGAGGATATGAAATGGCACGGCCGGCCCAACCCTAGTCTCACTGACCACAATCTTGTCGATTTGGACAGACTCTGAATCAACAAAGCCATTTCGAGATAGAAAGGCTTGCCAATTATCGCCATGAAGGTTTAAATGGTGGACGATGATGATTCTAATCAAGCTTGATGAAACAAGCTGCTATCAACCTTCTCGCGTTTGAACCTCTAAGACATCTTGTAAAGACTATGCAAGAAGTAATGTGGCATGTTCAAAGGATAGCCCATGAAATTCATTAACAACCGGAGGTGATACAGAAAAACCAAGCCATACCAACCTTCACAGGTCACAAATTGTTTAACCATTATCAAAAGATCGTGCCACCGGGGTTTGAGGGTGGAAATAGGCATACCTTTATCATAGGAGGAAACCTTCATTGATATGAATAGTAATGGCCACGACACCTCATCAACTTTGGAATTTTTAAACCACCTTTGGCCCCTGGTTGCTAGTCCTGTAGCAGAGCTTATGAATTCTTCATTGAGTTCAAGTTGTATGTCGCCTACTTTAGCCCTGCACCCGTCAAAGGTGAGGGCGAATTGTTGGGAAACCGAAAGGTTGAAACCCTCAAACCTCTGTATAAACATGAGACAACCACTGTTTTCTAAATCCTTTCGAGCATTATCGAATAGCAACAGAACTTGGTTACCATTTGGCTCTATGTGCACCACCGGTGCCATAGACAGGAGCACACGGTAGGTGAGGTGAATGGGCCAGGGTTTGAACAGAGTATACGCAGGGGCAGAACGCTCACAGGCTTACCCGAAAACTAGCAAAGGTGAACCGGGATAGGGGGAATACATTAATGACAGAACGTGCGAAGGTGGTGGAGCTATTTCGGCCCATGCAGAGCAATCATTACCCACAACACAACCGCTGGTGCGTATAACTATTCAAATCACTATGCATATGTGTTAAAAACTATGCCATTCAATCAACCAATGAAATCTATGGTAAGTGGATTAAACATTTGCGCGAGCAATAGTCATAGTTTCATAACCAAAGCAATAAATCAAAATCACACCAAGGGTTTGATTATATGAACTATGTGTTGTATGAAACGATTTATACCAAGGGTCTTACCACAACACAAATGTGTTTTCACGAAACCAATGTGTCAAGTGAATCGATTAAAAAACATGTAAATCCAATCATCAATGCATCACAAACTCAATCACTCATAAAACGAAATTATATAATCAATCAAAGAATGCCAAATGAGTACAGATCAAAGGGTCTCGCCAATTGTATAATCATGGTTAAATTAGAAGCGCAATGAACATAAAGACAAGAGTGATCATAGCAATCTAGTGACGATTTTAATGTGACTTCGAAAACCAAGTTTTCACGCTTGCAGTCGTGAAAACGAGAACCAAAATAAGTGTGCGAACGCACGAAATAATAGTGTCGTTTTATTGCAAATATTGCAACGGAAATCAAGAGTTGCAAAACACTGGTGTAGGAAGCTTATAAAAACAGTATAAAAATGCGAATTGACTGCCAACAACCTTGTACTCTTATACCTCTCTTTCAAACATTCTTATTATACCTATATCGTAAGTCACAACCTTAGACATTTTACCATATATATATATATGACCATTCACATCATTTAATTGTCCTTTACTTTATTTCCAATTAATCTACTCTACTTTATTTCCAATTAATCTACTCCATATTGTAAAGTCATCATATGATGTTCTCTACCATAATGTACTTCTTTATGTTTGCATGACTCACTTTTCCCAAACATATTTCATATATCTCTTCCATATTTTAATTATGAACATTATACCAAGCTTCTTTTGGGGTTTCGACTTTGGCATTATTCTCACGCCATATCATAAGAGAAAAAATAATAAACATGGAATAAAGGCAACGCTATCTTCTTTGTTTACTTGATATTATAACCGTTGCTTCTATTGACTCAATAGACCACTAGGCCACATTGTGAAGAGCTTTGTGGATGAAAAGGATAACTTTGTATTATGCGGCTCAATATATTGTGTTCATCAGTAATAAAAACCAAGAGTGATGATTAATATACAAATGTGGCGATATTGTGTTGGCACATGAGCATCTTAAGAAACATGATGGTTTTATTGTGTGCCATTTTGGCCCCATCACCTACTTTGGGTTATACAATGTGGTGAAAAAGCATGACATTAGCACTAAAATACGTGGGAACCATGTCAAAGCTTATCTTCACTTTATTAGTCTCTGTTGAAGGCAATGAGGGACTCTAGCATTTGATACGACGTTGATCCTCAATTAGTATGTATTTGACTTTCAAATACTTTTATACTTTCCAAACTTACACATAGGAGAAAATAAATAATTTTTTTTTATAATATTTAAATTAATTTTATCGAAGCATAATTGGCTAACAAGATGCATGTCTTATTGCAAAGTTTTATAAATAAGCTTGGCTTTAAGTTTATTGAATCTATGATGCATTTTTTAGAATGTTACATAACTTCATGCTTTAACTTTAATTTTAATTTTCGAATGTTACATAACTTTATTGAATCTCCATCCAAAACTTAACTTCAAGCTTTAACTTTTTGAATGGTACATAACTTTATTGAATCTCCATCCAAAACTTAACTTCAAGCTTTAATTTTAATTTCCGAATGTTACGTAACTTCATTTTAGAATGTTATGTAACTTCAAGCTTTAACTTTAATTTTCGAATGTTACATAACTTTATTGAATCTCCATCCAAAACTTAACTTCAAGATTTAACTTTAATTTTCTAATGTTACATAACATTATTGAATCTCCATCCAAAACTTCATTGATTATCTTTCTGACCTCTTTAAATAAGTTCTGACTGGTTTTAAAAAGGATCTAAACAAGAGATCTCTTATGCGGTGAGTTTTGGCAGCATTCTAGTGCCTTTCTCCATTGCCATTGTGTTTGTATACAATACATCACAACCTGGATGATGTTGCTGTTGGTATTGTTGCTGGTTTGTTTTGGTAGAGCATTCTACTGCCTTTCTCCATTGCCTCACTGCCACTGTGCTTTATCACCGGGTTTATGCCACTATGCTTTATCACCGGTTTTATGCCACTGTGCTTGTATCACAAGAAGTTGTTGTTGGTAATGTTGCTGGTATGTTTTGGTAGCATTCTACTGCATTTCTCCATTACCTCCATTGCCACTGTGCTTGTGTCACCGAGTTTATGTTGTTGCTATTGTGCTTGTATCACCAGAGCTTATAGAACAGTATCACCGAGCTTATAATGTTGATGGAGAGTTGGCTTATAATGTTGATCATCAAGCTTATAATGTTGATGGAGCATTGGAAATCTTGGAAATATAGAGCATCGAGTTGGAAATCAAAAAAACAAAAATCCTGGAAAAGAGATACAATTAAGGTAACTTACTTACTTACCCTACAATTATTTATCATAAATGCCAACAATATGCGAAATAAAACAGATTAGATTTAACCCTATGCTCTTAAAATAAGATGTATGCTAATTCTAAACAAATACTTATGCAAATATGGTCTTCCTACATATATGAGGATGCATAAAATAAAAATTGCATAACATAAGCATAAATAAACATATATGAGGATGCATAAAATAAAAATTGCATACCATAAATGAATAAGAATGCATAAAATAAAAATTGCACACATAAATGAATCCTTTGCTTAAAAAAAAGGAGCATACAAAAGTTAACAAATTGATAACTGAAATGTAGCAGGACACATAGCTATAAAAATATATAGTGTTTAGTATGAATTGTTTCGTATTTGAGAAACACTAGAGAACTATTAAATAAATGAAATAACACTATGTAAGAGGCTACAATGTCCTATAGTAAATCATATTGCATGGAATAAGGAATATCATTATGTATAAAAGTTTTCTGATAAGATAAATTTAAATCACAAAATAATGGGTGAAATAAATTTAAAGCACAAAGGACATGAATTGATAGCAGTCAACGTCCTGTAGTAAATCATATTGCATGGAATAAGGAATATCGTTATGTATAGAAGTTTTCTAATAAGATAAATTTAAAATAAATATCACAATTAAATAGTTTAAAAATAAGTTAATATTTTTACTTCAATTATTTATAAAATAAATTTTGATTATAAACATTATTTAAGTGAATTGAAAACTAATTAATGTTACTCAAGTAAATGAAAGTATAACTGAACTTTGCAAGTTTGCATAGATATGAAAATTATAATAACGAAAGCATAGGTGAACTTGCGTCTAGATATAAGTTATAATGTTCAATATATTTAATTGTTCAAAGTGCATTGTAAAGCTTTGAATATCATATATTTAATTGTTAAAAATGTGTTCACAATTCCTTTCATATAAGTCTAAGCATGGCAAAATAAATTTAAAGGACAAATGACATAAATTGATAGCAGTCAACGCTTTAACACATTCTACCAACCAAAAGACCTCAACTCTTGAACAAATCATAAGTTGTAATTACCATGTATGTTATGAAATCTAAAGGATGATTAATGCTCCCTATGAACTATGAATTCTGTTCATTTTTCTTTCGAAATAAAATTGTACTCAATACCTTTTCCTAATTTTAGTTGAATCGCTTTATCACTCTACGTCGTTATCATTTGATTTGTTTATCTTCATGGTTGTTTGTTCACATTGCCAGATATCATGCGTCATATCGATATGTTACCAAGTTGACACAGATAGAAAAACGAATATGATGCTTATGCTGATGGTCGAAAAGGAGCAGGGGATATGAGTCTTCAACCAACCACACATGAGAAAAGTATGCCAGACGATAGGGTGAAGAAAACCATGTTACTACTAGACGATAGGGAGAAGAAAACCATGTTACCACTAGAATGGAGAGAAACAGATTGTGTAAACAAATGATATATTGATTGAGTTACCCATCACATTCAATATAACCAAGAAAGAAGTTACCTTTCATATGCGATAGAGAAGGACCCCATTGTGAAACAGTTTGCTTGTCATTACATGCCCAAGATATTTCATTCCTCAAATTCCCTCAAGAAACCTGAGTAGACCTATGAGTCATTTAGTCTCTTACCTAATCAATGACTCTTCAAGGCTCTCAGGGCAGATACACTACCTGAGAGAATCTCTCTACACCCCCCGGTAGCCGCATCCCTACACAAACATCTGCAATATGGTGCATCTCTTTCAAGCATTTAGCATTGAAAAAAAATCCCAAGACATTGATACCCTATGCCCAACGTTGTCCTTTTACTCAAAAGTGTATTAAACAACAAATAAACAAACAATAACTAAATATAATAACAACATCAACCTACAACCTCCGCCTATTAGTAGTTCATGCAACAATTTGACATTCCTAGACCAAATGGCTTTGATATGTTCACCCTCATGGGCCTCAAGCAAGAAGACATGGAATAAATTGAAAGATTCATATATGCAATTTCAAAATAAGTGTTATGGAGAGTCAAATAATAACCCAAATAAAGATTCCATAAAAACAACAATAAACAAGAAAAAATTTAGTTGTCCGAGCGCATCAATTTCAGAGGGTTTGTTGGTAAACCCGCTCGTGACATCAGAATTGAATCATTACTCTCGTTGAGACGAAATTCCATGTTCGATTCCCGTGACCCCTCGAATGCAATCTGTCGATGTTTTAAACGGTTCTTCTAAGTCTGGGATTGATAGAAACAACATATTTATTAGCTAAATATATCATGCAACTATTCCCTTTGGAAAATTATCCAGGGTTTCTCAATGCATAGGTTGCGGGTTAGAGATTATATCATGCAACTATTCCCTTTGGAAAATTATCCAGGGTTTCTCAATGCATAGGTTGCGGGTTAGAGATTGCTGGGATAAAAAGATCAATTCCAAACAAAATTAGACAAAATGCTCGTGTAAATAACGCTAGGAAGCACTCTGAATGCCATGATTTTTGTGAAACATCGAATACCAGCTCACCTCCACCTTTCCCATTAAGTCTTTCAACTGGTATTATCCACAAATTGAGCCTTTGTAACATAAATTTATGTGATAAATGCAAATATCTTTTTTAATACAATTTTGAAGATATAAGATATGGTTTTTAGAGGTCGTTACTTACTTGAAATCAGAACAAATAAGTCGTCATATCTATATGTAGAAGCCATCTTTAATCACAAGCCATCTCCCCTACGTAGAGACCTTCCCAACCCACAATTATGGGCATAGGGATTTGCACGTATCAAACAATCTATTTGAAAAATCTCCACATGCATGGTTTCTTCTCTTATTGCACCTGTCATAATTAGCAACAATAATTATTATATTTATTCTTAATAATATTATTTTCTACGCATCTTCCTTTTAATACTATTATCAGCTACACATCTTCCTCTTAATAATATTATTAGCTACACTTGTTAGTTAATATTTTCACTGGAGCCATTCGTTGACATAATTGGTCATGAGCAAGCAGGCTTTTACGAAGTCGTTTGCTATTAAATTTGTTTTCACACTATAAATTCCTAGTTTGAGTATAGTGCCTGAACCAGTTTTAGAGCGAGATATAGCAGATGCATATCCAAGTTCTCACAGCTACACTGTACAATTATGTTTACCCATTCAATAAAATTTCACTGGTGTGCTTAAAAATCATCATAGCAACATTCTGGACTAATAGATCTAAGTTCTCATGGCTACACTGTACAGATGATGTAAATGCATTGTTCTCATAAGTTCAGACAGATTTCTGAACTTCATCCAACTGCTTGCTTTAGTTAAGGTGGATTCAGACCCAATGTTGCAGATTCAACAACATCTCGACGCTGAATATAACGATTTTGGCGATCATCCCCAACAATGATATGAAGAGAATGCTTTATCTAAGGATTCATTGACATCTAGGTTGACTTCTTCAGGAAAAGGATCGACAATTTGGTCAACAATGCTAGCATGTTCAACCAGCCACAACTTCAGGGATCACATCCTCAATTCTATGTGAACTAATATGGGGAATCACAAATCCAAACATCTGATGAATGTGTTGTTGATATTCTTCCGAGTGGCAGTCCACTGGATCAAGTGATCTATCATGCAACTATGGTATGGGGATCTTTTCTATTTTTTTAGATTATAGATTAAAAATTAGATTATTCAGTGAATTTTATCCATAGGAATTTTTAATTTTATTTTAGTAATTTGATTCCATGGTCCCGGGATTCATTTTTAGCTCTATGTTATCTACAACTACGTGCTCTCAGCAAGATTGGACTCGGGTATGGAATTCATGGCATAGGAGTAGAGGACCAATGGACTCCATGATATAGGTACCCACCATTTTATTTTCGCTATAGTTTATCTTCAAAAAAATTTCACGAGACCTATAACATACAGTTTCTTTATCAAGTACAAGACATCAACCCTCCATGGAATCCTTGGTTCACTAACAAGTGATCAACCCTCCAACACGAAATCCGTGACTCACTACCCTGGACTTTTAGGATGGAATTCCCTCAAAAATATCTTGGAATCTACTCAGCATTACCCAAGTAGTCTTTGAGTAGAATCTTTCCCTAGCCATAAAATAGTCTTATGCTATATCTCTACCCTTTCTATATCCATGCTTGCAGCTACTCAACATTGAATTTTTCCCAAGAGTCTATGCCCAAAATTAATAGTACATTAGACTCTCTTGGTCGTAGCTTATGCAAACATCTTCAAGAAACAAGGCATGTAGGTCCTTCAATCCAACGAATAACCCTTTGGCTGTCATGTTATTTTAATAACATTGGGCATCTACCCTGCTACCAAAACTCTCCATTCATGGCTATCTCCACTACCATTGGTCTGTTGGGTTAGCTGTGGTATTTTTGGCACTGCAACAGTTGGGGCGTAAATAGAGAGGTTGTACACCATGCTATTATCCTCAATAACTAAAGAACTAGTGCTATTATAGATAAAGACATTTTGACATATTTATAATGACTTACATGAAGTAACATGAGACTGCACATTGTATTTTTAATTGCTCATCCAACAATGCTAATGCAACCAAATAATAAATAAACTCAATTTTTATGCTGTAAATAGGAAATAGATCAATATATCATAAGAATCCACACCATGATAAAACATACAAAAATTTATCAAGCTGGCCACTAGAGGAAAAAAAACCAAAATCCAAAAATTTGGATTGTGATTTATTCTTTATGGAAATACATGGGAATATAATGTTACTGTTGGATCATGTTGTCATTGATGCCAATGGTTTGATTGGTTGATTTCATTGATTGATGTCAAGTGATTGATTGATTCCAAAGGATTGATTGATTGATGATTGATTTCCTTGATGAGAATGCATAGATGAAGATGGATCAATGAGTTGTCATTGATACATGATGAAGATGGATCGATGTGGTTTCATTGGTATATGATGCATCATTGGAAAAATGTATAGATGAATCATTATTATCTTATCATGATTGATAAGGTGCACAAATGGATGAACTCCAAAGTGGTCCCCTTATGGTGAAAGCCCTCATGGGAAGACGCTTTACAGATTGAGTTATCCTAGAAGAATGGTTGGAGGACCCATGATCTCATTATTGTCTTATCATGATTGATAAGGTGCACAAATGTATGAACTCCAAAGTGGTCCCCTTATGGTGAAAGCCCTCACAGGAAGATGCTTTGCGGATTGAGTTTCCTAGAAGAATGGTTGGAGGACCCTTTCTTGTATGTGGAATAATGAGATGAATATCAAGGAAATTGTTGGTGAAACTATCCTAGATGGATAGTTCTTGTTATTCCATTTCCAGTGGTATGTGGAATGTCACATAACTCCTCATGGTTTGAGAGTTATGGCCTTACGAAGATGAAGGACCCCCACATGAAGGCTTGAAGACCCCAAGGTCAAAGAAGTCAAAGTGACCTAAAAGAAGAAATCATTATTTAAATGATAAAGTAAAGTGACAAAGTCAAGGTGGATTGTTTAAATAATAAAGATAAGTGACAAAATCAAGAATTGATAAAGCAAGGTGACAAAATCAAGAAGGAATATTTAAATGATAAAGTATTGGAGAACTTCCTATTTATGGAAAGTGGTTAACCCTAAAATAAGGAAAATATGTTAATTGACCTAGAAATGGGTTAATATTCTTTAAATGATAGATTAAAGTGACAAAGTCAAGGCGGATTATTTAAATAATAAAGAGAAGTGAAAAAATAAGAAATGATAAAGTAAGGTGACAAAATCAAGAAGGAATTATTAAATGATAAAGTATTGGAAAACTTTCTATTTATGGAAAGCGATTAACCCTAAAATAAGGAAAATAAGTTAAGTGACCTATAAATGGGTTAAGTGACCTAGAGGATGAAAGTATAAATAAGATAGCAATGGTCTCTTGTAGATCATCCTTTTTGTGGATCAATGGAGAGCTTCTTGTGAGAATATCTTTTGGAGTATTGATGGAGAGTTTCTTGAGCATTTTTGGTGTGGAACACTTGAGCATATTGAATATCTATAAGTGACTGAGGTATCCAAAGGAAATATAAGCTGAATTTCAGAGGGAAGGTGAAGAAAAGAGGTTCGAAATTCAAGGGAGGATAAATTATTTTCATGATGCTTTCTAAGGTATGTTATTTACAGGTCATCTCACCATTTTCGTAATATTTTTTTTTTTATATAATGATTCAGATAGTGATATTGATATTCCATTGAGGAAACATATACAATTATCTATGGTAAAAAATTCCACTTGTGGGTTGTTGTATTTTTGGAGATACACTCCGTGGAAAATAGAGTTTGTGGATAGTCCTGAAACTAGTCTAAAACAAGTGTTTCCGGTAAAAGCGTCATAAATTCTTCATAACATATCCAAATTTAGTGAAACCAATTGTGTTAGTTATATTATAGTCTATAGTATTATTTGTAACAGTTTCATATCAATTCAACAAATATTCCATGCGGGGCACGCCCTACAAGGTCTCTCTCTAGAATAACCTAGAATTCAACAAGGTATGCCATTTTTGCTATAACTCCTTTTCTGAGAGGTTCCAAGTAGTGAAACCTGGAGGAATTGCATAAAACAAACTGAAGAACATTCTGTATCAGTTTCAAATCTTTATTCATTACAGGTACAAAGTTATGATTATTTCAAGTTAGGTTTGTTAACTAAACCAAAACTAGTCATTGTTGAGACAAGCAATTGATGAGTTGGCACATACATGAGATGTATAGTTGATGATTTTGGTCCATATTGATGAGTAGTTGTTGATTATTAGTTTACACATGATTGGGATATACTTAGTACATGGTTGGATGCACTTGTTTATGGTACAGGTTGATTACATGTTGTTTGGCACAGTTTGGTGCATGGTTGATGCACTTGTTTATGGTACAAATTGATATCTATTGAGGATTGTTGCCTCATCTCAGTTGGTGTTGAGAATGTAAGATGAGTCTTGCATATAGATCTGGTGCTCTTGTAGAGTTGTACTCTATTCAGTTGTTGCTGAAAAACCCCTTGATTGAAGTCCATAATAAAAAGAAAAATTTTACATACATCTTGTGTTCCTTGTGGAGATGATTTGTTGATGATATATTGTTGATATATGTTGCTGATATGTGTTCACATCTAACTGGTTATAAATGACAATAATGAGTAATGAGAAAAATGCTGAATGCTAACTAATGAGTTTTGTGTAAGAGGGAAATTTTGGGAAAAGAGCCCCACACTCATTCACCCCCCCTCTAAGTGTGGTAGGTGTGTCCAACAATTGGTATCAGGGTGGGTCTTCACTACAAGCCTTAACAAGATTGAAGGAGATCCATAGACACACAAATGGATGATGAAATACCAATTCTTGATGAGGAAAAATATTCTACTTGGAGAATAGAGATGAGAGTGTATTTGAAGACAATGAGAGAAACTATTTGGAAGGCAACCATTGGTGGATCAGTTTCGTTGAAGAACAAGTTGAAGTTTTCAGCTCAAAGGGAAGGAAAGAAGAATGATGGATTGGCTCTCAAGACCATTCTTAGTGGACTCTCAAGCCCTATCAAAGAGAGCATGGGACAATGCACTTCCACCAAGGATCTATGGCTAAAGCTAGAGGATACATATCAAAGCAAGAAGGAGAAGGAGAAGGAAGATATTGAAGATCACTCCATCAAGATCATTAAAGGTAAAAAATCTCCAAAAAACCTTGATTGTATTATTTCTAAATGTGATCTTGAAAACATTTCAAGTGAAGATAAAGAATCAAGTGATAATAGCACAAAGGAAGATCTTGAAGACATTTCAAATGAAGGCAAAGAATTATGTCTTGATGTTGGCAAAAAGGAAGATTGTGAAGATATTTCAAATGAAGGTAAAGAACCCTCAAAAACCCTTGATTTCAATGATGATGATGAATTTTTCTCTACAAGTGAAGAAGAATATCTAGAAACAGTTTGTGTAAAGTTTGATGGTAATTATCCCATGAAAAGAATAGAAGAAAATCTATTAAAACTTCAAAAGGAAGTTGAAGAGGGTTTATATAGATATAGAAGTGATCATYATTATATAGACTATAACTATCTTTCRGATAASACTAAGAAGTTTMTTAGGAGGAGTYTAAGGCACATCTTGAAATTAAAGGAAATGCTCAAGGAACAAKAAGAGAGCAATAAGACTMAATTAGAAGAAAAGGAAGAAGAGATCACAAGACTAAAGAATGGAAAAGAAGATATAAATGTAGATGATGAGATTAGCAAAAGTTTTGAAACCATTGTCCATCTCAAGACCCAAATTGAAGAAGCCAAAAGAATAGAGGAACTATTGAAGAATCAAATAAATGAAAAGGAAGAGTCATGTTGTAAGTTAGAAGCTGAAATTGTTGACCTTAGAAAGAAGGTAGAAAAGTCAAACAAATTCTTGAATAGCTCATGAATCTTGGATGAGATCTTGGAAAGTCAAAGATCACCACTTGATAAATCAGGTCTTGGATACAAATAAGAAGCTACAAATGTTGAAGCAAGCACCTCAAAAGAGCATGAGGTAAGTCAATCAAAGGAGGAAGAAAATGTTGCAAAACAACCATCTACACAAAGCAAAGAAAATTTCAAAAGAACAAAGCAAGGAAGACATCAAAAAACTATTATTGGGACACCAAAGCAAAGGTATGAAAGTATTTTTCATGGGCTTTGTTATTCATGTAATGGATATGGTCACAAAGTTTTTGAATGTAGATCTTATGAAAGGAGATATAATGGAAGATTTTATAACACCATGAGGTGTTGGAGATGTGATCAAGTAGGACAGATTGTTGTTCACTGTAACACCATGAGATGCTACAACTGTAGTGGATTTTGCCACAAATCCCAGGAGTAATGGAACACAAGAAGAAAGTCTATGACGAGGACTTCACATAGCATGGCTAGAAGAAGGAATGAAGTAAGAAAGTCATAGCTTGTTGATGCATGGTTGATATACTTGCTTGGTACAAGTGATGATGCATGGTGGTACACTCATAGATGGTATTTGTTTGGAATATTGATAGATGCACATGGTTGGCATATTGGTAGATGCACATGTTGGCATATTGATAGAGGCATATGATTGATACATTCCATGGATGATATATTTTGGCACATTTCATGATGTTGATGTATAGGTGTTGTGCATGATGTGCATAGGTGCTGATGTGCATAGGTGTTGTGCATGATGAGCACACATTTTTGTATAGGATGTGCTTGGTTGATATTTTTCTCATGATTCTTTATTTCATTGTTGACATATCTTTTGCTTTATGATGCATGAATAGGTCCAAGGATCGTTATATGGTAGCACATTGTTCATCTCGCAGACAAGATAGGGGAGACATACCCATAGGGGGAGTCATTTTTCCCATGATTCTAGGAGGAGATATTTATCAGATGCATACCTAGAAAAGAGCCCTATATTTGAAGAAAGAGCACAGAGGCATAATTCCAGGAGGAGCAATGGTCACGAGGGGAGTATGTTCGTTGTATTTTCAGCATTACGTTAGAGTGATATCCCTTGTTCAAAAGGGGAGAGATTATTCAGAGGAAGATCAAAGGCACTCAGAAATGGGGAGAAACCCCAAGGAAATTTCAAGTAGGGGGAGCAACCCCAAGAGGAAAATGGCCCTTTGCCATTGATGTCAAAGGGGAAAATATAGTCACATTGATGTGATTGATGATTATTGATTGGGAAAGATAGTCACATTTGGGAGAGATAATCACATTGACTATTGATGTAGAGCATGCCTTATCTACATGTTGACATCAATAATTGGTAAATGGTGTTGACATCAATATTGGTATTGACATCAATGCCAAAGGGGGAGATTGTTGGATCATGTTGTCATTGATGCCAATGGTTTGATTGGTTGATGTCATTGATTGATGTCAAGTGATTGATTGATTCCAAAGGATTGATTGATTGATGATTGATGTCCTTGATGAGAATACATCGATGAAGATGGATCAATGAGTTGTCATTGATATGATGAAGATGGATCAATGATTTGTCATTGATACATGATGAAGATGGATCAATGTGGTTTCATTGGTATATGATGCATTGTTGGAAAAATGTATAGATGACTCATTATTATATTATCATGATTGATAAGGTGCACAAAAGGATGAACTCCAAAGTGGTCCCCTTATGGTGAAAGCCCTCATGGGAATATGCTTTGCGGATTGAGTTATCATAGAAGAATGGTTGGAGGACCCATGCTCTCATTATTGTCTTATCATGATTGATAAGGTGCACAAATGGATGAACTCCAAAGTGGTCCCCTTATGGTGAAATCCCTCATGGGAAGATGCTTTACAGATTGAGTTATCCTAGAAGAATGGTTGGAGGACCCATTCTTGTATGTGGAATAATGAGATGAAGATCAAGGAAATTGTTGGTGAAACTATCCTAGATGGATAGTTCTTGTCATTCCATTTTCGATGGTATGTGGAATGTCACATAACTCCTCATGGTTTGAGAGTTACAGCCTTACGAAGATGAAGGACCCCCACATGAAGGCTTGAAGACCCCAAGGTCAAAGAAGTCAAAGTGACCTAAAAGAAGAAATCATTATTTAAATGATCAAGTAAAGTGACAAAGTCAAGGTGGATTATTTAAATAATAAAGAGAAGTGACAAAATCAAGAAATGATAAAGTAAGGTGACAAAATCAAGAAGGAATATTTAAATGATAAAGTATTGGAGAACTTTGTATTTATGGAAAGTGGTTAACCCTAAAATAAGGAAATAGGTTAAGTGACCTAGAAATGGGTTAATATTATTTAAATGATAAATTAAAGTGACAAAGTCAAGGTGGATTATTTAAATAATAAAGAGAAGTGAAAAAATCAAGAAATGATAAAGTAAGGTGACAAAATCAAGAAGGAATATTTAAATGATAAAGTATTGGAAAACTTTCTATTTATGGAAAGTGGTTAACCCTAAAATAAGGAAAATAGGTTAAGTGACCTAGAAATGGGTTAAGTGAGCTAAAAATGGGTTAAGTGACCTAGAGGAAGAAAGTATAAATAATATAGCAATGGCCTCTTGTAGATCATCCCTTTTGTGGATCAATGGAGAGCTTCTTGTGAGAATATCTTTTGGAGTATTATTGATGGAGAGCTTCTTGTGAGAGCTTCTTGAGAATTTTTGGCCTGGAACACTTGAGCATATTGAATATATATAGGTGAATGAGGTAACCAAAGTATATATAAGCCGGATTTCAGAGGAAAGGTGAAGAAAAGAGGGCAGAAATTCATGGGAGGATAAACTCTTTTCATGATGCTTTCTAAGGCATGTTATTTACAGGTCATCTCACCATTTCCGTAATAACTTTTTTTCTATAATGATTCAGGTCATGAGATTGGTATTCCATTGAGGAAACATATCCAAGTATATGTGGTAAAAAATTATGCTTGTGGGTCGTTTTATTTTTGGAGATACACTCCGTGGAAAATAGGGTTTGTGGCTAGTCCTGAAACTAGTCTAAAACAAGTGTTTCAGGTAAAAACGTCATAACTTCTTCATAACAGATCCAAATTCAGTGAAACAAATTGTGTTGGTTAGATTATAGTCTGTAGTATGCTTGTAATAGTTTCAAATCAATTCAACAAATATTCCATGCGGGACACACCCTACAATGTCTCTCTCTAGAATAAGCTAGAATTCAGCAAGGTATGCCATTTTTGCTATAAATCCTTTTTTGAGAGGTTCCAAGTAGTGAAACCTAGAGGAATTGTAGAAAAAACATTGAAGAACATTATGTATCAGTTTTAGATGGTTATTCATTACAAGTACAACATTATTATTATTTCAAGTTAGGGTTGTTAACTAATCCAAAACTAGTCATGGTTGAGACAAGCAGTTGATGAGTTGGCACACACATGAGGTGTATAGTTGATGATGTTGGTACATATTGATGAGTCATTGTTGATGAGTAGTTGAAACATTATTGGTATATACTTGGTACATGGTTGGATTCACTTGTTTATGCTACAGGTTGATTACATGTTGTTTGACACAGGTTGGTACATGGTTGATGCACTTGTTTATGGTACAGATTGATATATGTTGAGGATTGCTGCCTCATCTCAGTTGGTGCTGAGAATGTAAGCCAATTATTGAATATAGAGCTGGTTTTATTGTAGATTTGTAATCTATTCATTTGTTGCTGAAAACCCCCCGAATTGAAGTCCACAATAAAAAGAAAAATTGTACATACATCTTGTGTTCCTTGTGGATATGATTTGTTGATAATATATTACTGATATGTGTTCACATCTAACTGGTTATAAATGACAACAATGAGTAATGAGTAAAATTTGGAATGCTAACTAATGAGTTTTGTGTAAGAGGGAAATTTTTTGAAAAAGAGCCCCACACTCATTCACACCCCCCTCTAAGTGTGGTAGGTGTGTCCAACAGTTAGGGCTATCTCATAGTGATAGCAACTTTGAATCTTTAGATCTTGAAGATTAATGTATTGCAGTTCTTCTCTTTAGTTTCGGGGTATGCCTCCCTTCCTCTTGGGTTCAAATTCTTGTCTCTTTGTTGTCTTCCCACTTAATCCTTTCAGCTCTCTTCCTCTATCTCCTGTCAATTCAACTCTTACTCTTGGCTATTATTGGCCAAGGACCTGACCAACTAGCTGTAATATTAACCTGACTATTTCCACATTTTTTTTTAGCTTAAAAAAAAAATCATATATTCTATTCTAGAAGAAAATAAAATACATTTGCATTCCAATACCATCCATAAAGATTGGTCCTTTAAAGTAAATCTCCAAAAATACCATAAAAGATCTCTTGGCTAAACTCTAATCTGCTCTAAAATCTCATACAACTACATAAAAGGGCCTTTTACATTCATAGACATGTCTCAAAAGATTACAAAAAGTTGTTAAAAGACAGTCCCTGCTATAATGTTTTCAACACTACATAAATGCCAAAACAAAACTGGAAACTGAACTTCACATGATTAAGACCTTTGAAAATATTTGGAATTTTAGCTGAAGAAGAGTATTAAATACATCATGAACCAAACACAGGGGCACTGCATATCAATACATTGATTTTATGTGTTCAGACACCTGTCCATCCTTTTATTCCAATGCTGACCAAACTTCAGCCTCAAGCTGTAAACCTTCTTTGGAAAGGGTATCAACATTAACATTAATCTCTCTAGACATTAGAAAAGGAAATGGAATTAAAAAATTATTTCATTTTCTTTACCTCCTCAAAAACACGACTCCAGAAAAAAAAAAAATTCCATTCTGAATTCCCTCCTCATCCAATTTATGATCACCATTGAGTCACCAAAAATTTGAAGTTTGGATACCTCTTTCTTAGTGGATAGGATTAAAATTAGTTTTGGAACTAGAAGTTCAACATAGTTATTTGTGCCCCCTGAGCCATTACAGTTATTTCTACGATGATACTCTATTCCAACTCATACACAATAACTATTATATTTATACAACCTTGTTCAACATAGTTATTTGTGCCCCTGATCCGTTACAGTTATTGCTATGATGATACTATATTCCAACTCATAGGAAATAACTATTATATTTATTCAACCTTGTTCAACAGGGACGAAGTTGCAATGCGACACTTGTTCTATATTATTTCTTCACCAAGATCGGTAAAAGAGCTGCAAACATACTGAAATATTGTTTATGATTCCCAAAATGATACAAAGCGTATATAAAATTTGCAAATTGGTTAGCCTATATATTTATTTCAGCCTATATTTCTTTTAGGCATTATGTTTATGAAAAATTTGCAGGTTGATGTATTAGCATTTTCCCTCCCAAAACAACCTTGTTGATTAGGCCTAGGGATTTTTGAGGTTATCAAGGGAGTTGGTTTCCTAACTTGTTATTATTGTAATTTCCTATATTTTATTTGAATTCTAGAAAGAATGCATACGATAGGTTTTGTTAATTTGAGGTTCATTTGAATGTAGTCGAATCTACCTTATTAAAGCAGATCTCGAGAGTCGTGAGACTTAGAAGAGATTCTAAAGTGATCTTTTGAAGATATTGTGGATCTAAGAGATCCTTCCAAATTTTGTGGAGTCTAAGTAGGATTTGAACCAAATTGACAGTTCATATTCCACTTATAAGCATGTAAGCCTTCAGACATGAGAAGAGACAGGGGTTCGAGTGAGTTAGAGACAGAGAGAGATTGAGTGTGAGTAGAAGGCAAATTGTGGAAAAAAGGCTGAACAAAGGCCAACTGAATGTAAACCAGGTTAGGAAGGCGAGAAGGCCTTATGTAATTTATGCACAGATTCATTATTAGAATCTTCTTGTTTATGGGTCCTTTGTGGTTATGTGAGAATTGGATATCCTCCCGATGTATTAACAATCCCGTTTTAAGTGGGTGAAATCCATACTAAACTCTTAAAATGTTAGTTGCAGGTTTCAGGGTTTAGTTGCATTAAAACCTCAATCGAAGAAAGAGGATATATCATGCCTTCGATGATCGAAGAGATTGATGATCCTAGTCGAAGACAAATTGGGTTGAGTTGTTTGGAGTCGTGGATGAACACATATCAAATCTTGTTTTGCATGCAAGGTGAACTAGAGACCAAAGAATCCCTCTGTAAGCATCGAGGAACAACAACTATTATATCATTCTGATGATGAATAGAAGTTTTTAGATCAAAGTTAGAAAGATTCTGCAAAGTCCTGGCAACCAGTGGTGAGAGTAATATCTGGCCATCCATTCCAGAGCCAGATCGATGAACGAAAGTAGTATCGGGATTTAGAAGATACAAGGAAGTTAAGGGAGAGATAAATCCACATTTAGAAGGAATCAACGACTGATATTTTATCTAGGATAAGCTTCCAGATAAGCTTCTCCCATTATAGTGGACCGCATGCATCGAAGGTTCTAAGGTGTTGGAGAGCCTAAAAGTTCCGAAGTTCCGATGACAAGATATGCCAGGCTGACATTTGAGCCCCACTTTGGAGATGACATGTGGAAGCAAGGTTATAGAGTATTTAGGTTCCATGGTGACCCTATGATTTATATTGATTTTAATTAAGGATATATCAACAGTTCCGATTAGATCCGAGATCCATATCGATGGTGGAAATTATACCTCCAGTTGATTGTTGATCAACTTCAGGATCAACGATCCATATTGATCATGTACATCCGTAGAGTTTAGCCTATGGTTCTTAGTGTTGGGTTGTATGACCAAAAGAGGCTCAATCACTTAAGAGAATAAGCACTTGATCACAACGTAAGATCTCATGGAAGAAAAAGGGCTTAGAACCAAACGAGAGAAAGGCACTTGGGATTTTAGCGCATGGTTCTAACAATTGGTTTCAAAGAGGATAAGCATTCAGGTTTTGAGCATTGTAAATAAGAACCTATCGAGACTGGTGCATAATACAAAGTTGTAGACTCTATTAATAGAGAATTGTGGGCCTGCATAAAAAAATGGAGAGCAAGTTGATCTTAAAGTTGCATTAGAGTTATTTCAAGAACTCTACACCTATGGGGAAATAGACCTAGTGGGTCTCTATAATTGGTACTAAAACAATTATTATAGTTTCAGAATTGTTCTAGATGGCCCACATATCTTCCAACTTATTTCCATTTTTTATTCACGCAGAAAAAAGCAATTTCACTGCTATTCTATTCAGAATCAAATGAAACTTTCAAAATACATATGATGCTTACATTGTACATATGGATCCATATATGTCTTGACAGATTGATAATGGAAATCACTATCTGCTACTATTTCCTTCAGGACATAATTGCTTCAATAGACAAAATGTAAAAATGCATATCATCATTATATAGTTAACAACTAGTTCTATAAGAATAAAGTGTGAATATGTCAATTGAACAAAAAGTATCTATCTATATGAATCACTACTCCTTGAAAATTTTCCTCAAAACACAACCATCCAATAGTACAATTCAAGGATTTTTTGGACAGTTGATCAACAACAGAGTTAAAGATTCTGTGAACATGCATAAATTTGAGCCCTTCGAAACTGTCTTTTAACCTCCAGATTTTATCTTTCCATGGGATGAGATAAAGTAGATTTAGGTTTGCCTTCCCTTTTATCCAATCTATCACCACCTTCAAATATCCAGTAACCATCATATTGTTTATAGATAGGCTAGCTGCAAAGTGTAAAAGGCCCCATAGGCCCAATATTTATGCTTTCATATTGCTTCCTTCGCCACCAACAAAGTGAGCTTTGTAGAAATTATCATTTCTAAGTTTAATAAATAAACCACTACCACAAATACCTCCATCAACAACACCATCAAAGTGTTGATTAAGGTTGGTTGTAATTGATGTCAACCCTTGAAGAAAGCCCCGTAGCATAGAGGTTTGGGTAATGAACCCAAGTTTGTTTAATGTAAATATGACTCATTATTGTCCTGTCATGGTTGATAAGAAGTAAATATGGATGAACTCCAAAGTGGTCCCCTTATGGTGAAATCCCTCACGGGAAGACGCTTTACGAAGTGAGAGAACCCATGCTTAATGGTGGAATAATGAGACGAAGGACAATGAATTTTGAAGTGAAAATATCCTAGATGCATATTTCTTGTCACGGCATTTTTGGTGGTATGTGGAATGTCACATAAATCCTCACGGTTAGAGAGTTATGGCAATGTGAAGTTGGAGAACCCAGGTTTGGGTAATGGACCCAACTTTGTTTGATGGATACCGGTATGCGTTTTGATATATTTTTAGGTAATACTATTCGATATGGATAGTACATGTAATTCCATTCTTGGGGGTATGTGGAACGCCACATAACTCCTCACGGTTTGAGATTTATGGCCTTACGAAGTTGGAGGACCCTCATATATTGGCTTGAAGCCCCAAAAGGTCAAAGTAGTCAAAGTGGTTTAAGAGATTTTAGAAAGTAAATAATAAAGTGAAGTGATGAGTGTACTATAATTCAAAGTGAATACAAAATAAATTATTTAAATGATAAATTTAATGGAGAAATTAGAAGTGGGTTAACCCTAAAATAAGGAAAGTGGGCAAAGTGACCTAGAAGATGTTTTTAAGGAAGCTACTTGGAGAGTATAAATAAGAGGAAATGCTCTATAATTTGAATCAAACTTGAGAATATCAAATACCTATAGGTTTTTGAGGTAACCAAAGGATATCTAAGCCGAATTTCTAAGGAAAGGGAAGAAAAGAAGGCCGAAATTCAAGGAAGGATAAATTCTTTTGATGATGCTTTCTAAGGTATGTTTTTTTCAGGTCATCTCACCATTTTTACAATAAATTTGTTTATAGAATGATTCAGACCTTGAAATTGATATTCCAATGAGAAAACATATCCAAGTATCTGTGGTAAAAAATTCATCTTGTGGGTCGTTTTACTTTTGGAGTTACACTCCGTGGAAAATAGGGTTTGTGGCTAGTCCCAAAACTAGTCAAAAATAAGTATTTCAGGTAAAACCGTCATAAATTTTTCATAACAGATACAAATTTAGTAAGACAAAATGTGTTTATTAGAGTACAATCTGTAGTATTATTTTTAATAGTTTAAGATCAATTCAACAAACATTCCGTGCAGGGCACACTCTACAAGGTCTCTCTCTAGAATAAGCCATAATTCAGCAAGGTGTCCCATTTTTTCCATATCTCATTTTCTGAGAGGTTCCAAGTAGTGAAACCTGGAGGAATTGCATAAAACACATTGAAGAAACTTGTGTATTAGTTTCATATCTTTATTCATTACAGGTACAAATTTATGATTATTTCAAGTTAGGGTTGTTGACTAATCCAAAACTAGTCTTGTGAGACTAAAGAAACGTTTGATGAAAATGATAGTCTCTTGTTTTTAAAGTTAAGAAAGGTTTTTAGGTATGTGATCATATACACCAGGTCTATTACAGAGTTACAAATCATATTTGGATGATTAAATTGATGAGGGCTTTTGGTTGAGGTACAAGTTGGGTACATGCTTGAGACAAGTAGTTGATGAGTTGGCACATACATGAGGTGTATAGTTGATGATGTTGGTACATATTGATGAGTCATAGTTGATGAGTAATTGACACATGATAGGTACATACTTAGTACATGGTTGGTTGCACTTGCTTATGGTACAAGTTGATTACAAATTGTTTGGTATAGGTTGGTGCATGGTTGATGCACTTGTTTATGGTACAGGTTGATTATAGATTGTTTGGTACAGGTTGGTACATGGTTGATTGACTTGTTTATGGTACAGGTTGATCATAGGTTGAGGTATAGGTTGATGCATGGTTAGTACATGTTTAAAACGACATATCTCACAGTGATAGTGTGAAAATGGTTCCATCATTCTACTTTTACTTTAGGGCGGTTGGACGGGGCAAGGATAGGTGGTTGCAACCACCTTTTGATTGTAGACAGATAACTTAGGGGGTTGTAGCCTCCTTCTGGTTATAGCCAGAGAACTGGGGAGTTGGAGCTTCCCTCAGGTTGTAGCCTGAGAAACTAGGGGGTTGGAGCCTCCTTTCAGTTGCAACTGGAAAACAAAGGAAGTTGGTGCTTCCAATGAATGTAATTATTCAATAAATATAAGAAAAATCATTCCGTGGTTTTCTCCCGATTTGAGTTTCCACGTAAAAAATTGGTGTATTGTGTATGTATGTGATTGTTCATTTCTTATTGCTCATTATTGGATAATAATTCTACATTGATATAACACTGGGATTATTTGGAGAAAAAGGATTACAATTACGCTATTACTGATTCACCCCCCCTCTCAGTAATTCAAAAAGAACCCAATAGTAGAATCATCAAAATATATTGGACTGAGTATGAATTCTAGCTTATCCATTTCACAGTCTTCTTGGAATTCTTGAATTGAAAGTAGGATTTTTGTGGCAATTTTTGAATCTTGTCTATTCCAATTCTCAAATAAAATTTTATTCCTATATTTCCAAATTCCCCATATCAGTAGAAAGGGAATATGTCACAACTTAGGATAGTTAATGAACCAATCTAAAATATTTTCTTCTAAAACATGATCTCCCCAAGCATCCCAAATCTTCAGGAACAAAAGGATACCTTTCCAAATAGATTTTGAAAGAGAACAATACACGAATAGATGAGATGTCATATCTTCATCATTGAGGCATATACTGCATCCTGAAGGTCGAATCCCTCCCCTTCTCTATATTAAGCACCTTGTTGATGGGATAAAATGACCATCCGTCAATTGGAAGAACGAGTTTGGTCTGGGGTTGTCCAAATAACCCAAGCTATTTGGTGTAACTCGTTTCGACTGGTTTAATGGCTCCGTTAGCCAATCTAAAAGTCCTAAAGAAACAAATAAAAAGAATGAAATAACTAACTAATTACTATATATATATATATATATATATATATATATATATATATATATATATATACATACGTATGACGTAACTATTGTAGCTATATTTAAATAGCGGATTTACTTATCTTATTTATGTACATGATATACACACTGCAAGTTTTAATCTAAACTTACAAAAATCAATGTGAAAAAATGACTTCTTTTAAAAAGTAGATAAAGAAAGCACATAAGATATTTTTTTGTTTTTTCTTTATCAATATAAACTAATAATAAAAAATACTATGAAACAAAAATATGTGGATAGTCAAAAGCCAAACCATATATTCAAGTTTCAGTGATGAATAGACGACATAAAAACATAAATGAGATAACCTGTTAGTGAGTTAATCGATATGCATCCAAACATCTGTACGATTAGTGAACATCCAACCACCTTGTCCAAGAGGGAAACCTGCAATGAACCTTAAAGCTGTTATGAATAAATGCAGAACAATGTGTTGGTGGTTGATTTTTAATAACAAAATGAATGATACAAATAGTTGCTGTGATCTTATGATTGCAAGCAATTACAGTGAGATAAATCTAATTGTAACAACGTTGCATTTAATCATTCAACTAAAAATTAAAGAGAAATCCCGTCATTTGAGATGAATAAATGACCACTCTGTTTAATATCTGAAGCATCAAATATGGACGATATTTTAAAAAGAATTATCCCAAAAACATAACAGATTGTGAAGTCTAAAGCTATAAAAAGCTATTAGTTTATCAGGATAAACAAACTATAAATGAAAACACCATTTACAGGAAGCTAAAGCTGAAATGCAAATTTCTGTTCCATTCAAGTTTGTGAATTAATCGTGCACCTTCATCCCCAGGCCAAGATGCCTTGATTACAAAAAATATGTAGTATTTAAATATTTCTTGCAAGCTAAACATCCTATCTTGTAAGATAGGATCAAATCCCAAAAGGATCTACAAGCTACAAAAATAGAGGGCCCAACAACCACTCAATATCAAACTGTATCTCCAAAATTATGAAAGTTTTTTGTTTTGATTTACAAAATAAATGAAAAGGAATGGCTAATTAACTAAGTCTAGAAATAATCCATCTTTTGAGATCACCACAAGATACATGATATCCTGAAAGAAAACAAAATGAAGAAATTAGACAATTATTTAACTAATATTTTCCAAAATTTTACATGAGAATTGACTTAGCTAAAGAATCTCTCAATTCTGTAGCTAGTCTTATTTTATACAACATAAATCTAACTCAATCCATATTAATTAGAAAAATAACAATAAAATCATAACTAAGATAAAAAAAAAATCCTACCTTTCAACTGCATACTAAATTCGAATCATGGAATATGAGAGTTGATCATAGCCTTAATACAATTAGTTTTTTTTTTTTATTATGACATTGCCAGTCCTTTTGTTATTTAACCCTATGTCTGGATTCTTCTTTGACAGTTTGTGTGAGTTTTTTTTGATGGTATTTGCAGTGGTATTAGGGAAAACATACTTCTCATGCTCAGGAGATTCAATGACCCTAGGTCTAGCATCCAGTTGCCCGAATATAGCCTAATCGGGCTTAACCCTTTCATAGGGTTTTTCGCATAAGAGATATGGCTTGTCAATGGAAGGAAAAGGAGGCCTTTCTAGCATAATATTATCTACCACAGGAATCTCTACAGGAATTGCTGTAGCAAAATAAAAATAAAAAATAGTTTATCTCAACCGGGACGAAAAATCTGAGAAATTTACCTCCAAAGATCGAGACATATCTCTGCAATGATCCAGTTTCTGGAGAAAATGGTTGTACTGAAGATAAAAGGGCTCATTTCCATTCTATGTTTTCAAGGGTTTGATCTAATGCATCACGGTTTTCTCAGAAACACTCCCGCAAAAATGTGTCTCTGGCAGGCAAAAACGGGATTGAACAGACTGTAACAAGAGCGAATAGAACTACCTGTCATTTTAGGTGGTAGTGGTAGGGGGTAAGCCCGAGATAAAATGATGGAACAAAATTAGGAATACACCAGGGCAACCATAAGATAAGCAATGGGGGTTTCAGTCATGAAAAATGGGCGTTTCAAGAAATGAATGCCTTGAGTACAGAGCATAAATCGAGACCCTAGCTTGTAATGAGGGACCTATCGATTCAAACTTCCACTACAAACAAGGTATAGGGTACGTACCATGAGTGTTTAAATATCATCAAATGTAAAGGGTGAAGTCAATTTTCTCAGGTTAGGAGAAGGTGTGTTTTGCAAGCCAAAGCATATTGAACACTTAAATAAAAATCGATTTACCAAGAGTTTTAAATGAAACAAGCCTATGGTCCTTTTGCCAATTGATATGTGGTATATAAAGGTTATAAAAATATAGGCTTACAGTCTAAGAGAAACTCAAAACAAATGTTTCATCGATATGTGATAAGCTCCAAAACAAAACAACATTCATTCAAAGAGTTGAAAGCACAATGACCCTTCCAAAAACCAAGCGTTAGATACAATTGCAATATGATTATAAGTTTTAATGCTTCATTCATTCCTTCAGTCATTAATGAAATATGAAAATCCAAAATAAAATAAATAGAAACAATCAAAACATCTTTTTACAACCCACAAGTCACCTTCAAATAGCAATATTTACAGAAGGAGGTGCTGGCAGCTACAAGAATTGTCATTTGTCACTTTACAAGGAAAAAATTATGTAGGGTTGCCAACATACCTGTAAGAATACAATCCATCAAAAATAGCCAAATGAAACAAGTAATTTTTCCTGGGAACATTAAATTTCCAAATAGCCTGATACCACCATCTATTATCCTCTAGAAAATTAGAAAAAATTATGGGATGATAAGCTAATTTAGCAGTGTCAGAGCCAATTTAGTAGTGACAGAGCCCTTCGCCCTATTCCAAGACCAAACAAGTTTATCACTGGAATTATTAAAAGAGATACCACTGCTCCGCATCATTATAAGGAAATTATCCCATTATGTAGCCATCTAACCCGACATCCTAAGTCGATTGGTATCAATCTAGTAAGGATTATTTCCTGATGCATAAGGATAAGCCACCTGTGATAAAGTGAAAATATGCACATTGTTAAGATATTTGATTAACTGGCTAGATAGAGTACACAATGCATTACCTCCAATGAAAGGATCCAAGCCAAGAATGACCTGCTTACCACTACCTATAGATGGGGCCAACCATATTTTAATAAGAGGTAGAGAATTCATGAAATTATTCCAAATGATAGAGGCAACTAAGAGTTTACTTTCATTTTTCTGGATCCAAGAAGTCAAGTCGATTCCTTTGAGGTATTTATTTTTTAACACCAAAGTCCACAATCCTTCTCCGAAAAGACCCATCCAACAAGACTTGGCAGCTAAAGACAAAGAAAACCAATTAAGATTACGAATACCCCATCTGCCATTTTCCTTTAGCATAGAAATATTTTTCCATTTGGCTAAGTGGAAGCCGATTGATTTTCTAGCACCTCTCCAAATGAAGTTTGCGATGAGCTGTTGAATTCTATGCAGGATGGAGGATGGAATTTTAACAAGACTGAGCCAATACAAAGGGAGGATTTGCAATACTTATTTTTCTAAGACGAGCCTTCCGCCTAAGGAGAGCCAACGAAAGGACCAATTCCCTATTTTCTTTTCAATTTTTGGAATCATCCAATTCCAATCAGCCACTCTATAATTATTGGGCTTAAGAAAGATGCCAAGGTACTTCATACCATCATCTATACTCATAAAATTTATATTAAAAGTAGACCACAGTTTTACCTCCAAAATTGGATCAATATTTTGAGCTAGGAAGCACGACTTTTGGCAGTTAGCCTCCATACCTGAAGCTTGACAAAATTTTGTTAAAATAAATTGAATGCCATCTAGTCCTCGAAACTTGCGTCTCCTAAAATGAGCACATCGTTGACAAAAAACAAATGAGAAATGAAAGTCTCAACAACAACTTTAATGCCTTTGAATGAACCCGCTTTGTTAAGAACCAAACATCAATATAGCATAGAAAAACCTCAGGAAAAGTACTCAACGCCTTGAAAAAAGAGATAATTTCAGATAATAAACCTCTTCGAGGGGGCAACCTCCTTTTACCCCACTTAAATGTTCAAGTACAAGATGATTCAAAATGAAAATGTCTCCTTGGTATATATAGG
>ML792775.1:321200-332780 GCA_009831015.1 Picea engelmannii | reverse complement strand
CTAAATTACAACTAATGGCCTAAAGCCGACATAAATAAAATAACATTACTAATCTAATATGCCCCAATTAAGTGGTAATGAGACAATATTAGGGCTTAACACGCTTCCACAACCTTTTTCATTTGTCTACTAAGGCATTCAACCACCAAAAGGAACGACAGGGGGGAAAGAGGACACCCCTGCCTCAAACCTCGATAGCTCTTGAAAAAAATTGTAGGGGAACTATTAATCAATACTGCCATACTGATGTTAGTTACATAGGCCATAATCCATTGTGTAACCTCCCATTTTAGACTGATCTGGATGAGTAACAACCACAAAAACTACCAAATCACTTTGTCGTATGCCTTCTTTAAGTCCAACTTAAGAATAATTGAACTTGACTTCTTAGACTTTGCTGTGTGCAAACATTCCTAGGCTATTCCCACGCCATAAAAAATCAATCTATCTTTAAGAAAAACAAATTGTTCTTGGGAAATACTTGTAGCTAGTTTTTCTTTCATATGAGAGGCTAAGGTCTTGGATATCACTTTATAGACAAAGTTACCAAGGGCTATGGGCCTGAAATAATGAAAGGAATATGGCTTTCTCACCTTAGGAATGAGGGTGAAAAAAATTTCATTGAGTGCACCCAAAATATGACCTGAAACCCTGGAATCCTCAATAGCCTTATGAAGATCAACCCCCATAATGTCAAAGAAAGTCTGAAAAAGTTCCTGTGTCCACCATCCGGGCCCATACTTTTTTCTTTTGGCATTTTACTGACAATTTCCTCAATTTCCTCTAAGGTGACTAGCTTCCCTATATCATCACTCTCATCATCGTTGAAGAATTCAAGCACATCTTTTAGAATATTTAACTGATTACATGTGTCGTCTACCTCTAGAGAGCTGTACTGGGAATGTAAATGCTTAAATGCAGTCTCCTTAATCTCCTTATCAGTGGATTTGATACTTCCATCCTCATTTGTTATATCCCAGATTGTATTTTGACTTCTTCTTTGAGATGCGAATTTATGGAAGAATCTTGTATTCTTGTTACCTTTGTTCAATCAAATTGCCCTACTTTTGAGCCTCCATGTAGATTCTTCAATTGCAAGAATTTTATCCCTCTGTTTTAGGGCCTCGAGGAGATTGATTTCATCCTGCTCAAACACCTGCGACATACATTTTATTAAGAGCTATGAAATTTTTTGATCCATTTTTAGAAGATATGAATGTAGCTGCTTTTTTTTGTTTGACTGCCACTGAACCACCACTTTTTTTAAATTCCTCAACTTTTCGCACAGTAGGAGAGTATGTGAACTATCTGTCCATTTTTCCATAGAGATCCAAGTAGTCCTAATAAGGGAAGTAAATTCCATATCAGATAACTAGGTACTGATGAATTTGAAGGGTGGAACATCTTTATGGGGAGAATATTCCATTTGTAGACATATCAAATTATGATCCAAAATAGTAGAATTTATAATCCAGGATATATATTTACAATGACTGTTGATGAGATTCTCATCAATGAGGAACCATTCCAACCCTTTAGATATTCCAGTTGCACTAGCTCTGCCATTGCACCAAGTTGGAGCCATTTGGATAGGTTGTAAATCCACTAACCCAGATGTAAGAAGAACATTAGTGAAAAAATTTGCAAGAGGGTCAATTATAGCCAAGCTAACCCACACCTCCCGAGAAGATAGGGTAAAGTTTAAATCATTCCCAAATATAAAACCATTTTCTTCCAGAAGACTAGAATCTAAAAGGGACTGTCAGAAGATTTCCCTATGTTTATAAGGCACATAACAATTCAGAAGTTTAACTACATCAACGAAATGTTTGCTTCTTCCCTCCAAATAAATACTTGCAGTAGTGCGAAATGCACAAAAATCAACAACTGCAGGGTTCCATCCGACTAATAAACCACCTGAGCGACCATTTGGATCCATTGCAACATAGTTCCACAACTATAGACACTGGAGAAAAAAACCTTTAGCCTTATCACCGTCCACCAAGGTTTTTTGTAAGAATACAATGTCAGGGTTTGTATGTTTCAACAAAATTTTGAGGGATGGTATTTTTGTGGGACCCCCAAATCCATGTAGGTTGAAGGATAATATTATGATAGTATCAGTTATGAATGATGCACTGTCTTCGTATTATCTTTATGGAGAGAATATAAATGACTTCACTTACGATGCCCAGTGCAAACACTGATGCGATAGGAAAGGCTTATTTCATAACTAATATCGAACCCATTAATTTATAGAATCCTCATCATTGATACTAGAAGGATTGGGCCCTACATCCACATTCTCGTGAACCTAGTAATGCCCATTGCTTGGGTGGTTGGATTGATGTACAAAACATAGACTTCATATTGGATGGCAGTGCCACCGTTGACACTTCAACGATAAATTGTTTTCTTTTACAAGAACTTCCAAATGTTCAAGAGCCTAAAAATATATCGGTTATTCACCTAAAAATTAGAAGGAGAATGTTTTCTCAAATCAACAGTTTCCGTTGTCAATATCTAGCTTGTTATGCAATGTTTACATTCAGATCAGATGATCTATAACTGACTGTATCCCAGTATTCAATGTTGTGTAGTAGGTTGAATATTGTTGTCCAAAAGTTTCACTGTTGTCTTTGTATCAATGTATCAATGTATCAATGTTTAAATTAAGATCGAATGACTTATAATTGACCATATCCCAGTATTCAATGTTGTGTAGTAGACTAAATATTGATGTATCCCAGTATTCAATGTTGTGTAGTAGGCTGAATATTGCTGTCCAATAGTTTCACTACTGTTTTCTTATCAATGTATCAATGTTTAAATTCAGATTGGATGACCTATAATTGACTGTATCCCAGTATTCAATGTTGTGTAGTAAACTGAATATTGTTGTATCCTAGTATTCAATGTTGTATTCTTATCAATGTATCCATGTTTAAATTCAGATCGGATGACGTAACCGTATCCAATGTTGTGTACTAAACTGAATATTGTTGTATCCCAATATTCAATATGTTGTGTAGTAGGTTGAATATTGTTGTCCAATAGTTTCAGTGTTGTCTTTGTATTAATTGGCCAAATCGCTTAAATGATTACATTATATGTGCAACTCCGGTAGTTGCTCGCAAGAATGATGGTGAATGATATATGGTCAACCTAGATCATGGTGGCAATATCTGAGACTCTGTGAAAGATTTTTAAATTATGTTCTACCTGGAAATAATGGAGCAAGAGTTAGTTGCAAGAGTCAGTTGAGTAGTTGAACTCTACTTCCCTTAATGTAGATTCTAGTTTTCTATGGTTTGTTGTAACCGACTAAGTAGAGTCGTTTCCTATATAATGATGTAATCAGTCTTCATTGAATAATATAGAATGTGAGCGTAGCCTCACTTGTGTGTTGTTTTCTCATATTTTAAGTTGGTATCAGAGCCACATTGGAGATCCAGCTCTCTGAGGTGAGATCCAAAGTACGAGATATCAAATTGATTCAGAAAAAATCACTAGCACCCCCCTATACAGTGTTAGAAGAGTGCTAATGCCCTCACACTTAAGAAAATGATTTTTCCGGACCTCTCACACTCCCGTTGTCTATTTTTAAGGGCACTAGAGTGCTAGTGCTCCCCCTCTCACTCTCCAGGAGTGCTGCATGCTCAGATCCGCACTCCCCCTGCCATATTGAAGAAGTGCTAGCACTCCCCTTGCTGAGTTGGAGGAGCGCCAACCATCTTCATGTAGCATGAGTTTTGCTAGGTGATAAGAAGAAGTCGCATGGGTTCTTGAGGGAGGCCGCGTGAGTTTTTTCTTGTGGGTGAGTGAAGGATCCGCCTATCCTCATTGTTTCAGATCGAAGCTTGGAAAAGGGTTTCCAGGGGAAGTAGAAGGAGGCCACAAGTTACCTGCAAGCAAAGCCATGGAGTTTGTGAGGGAGACGAGCACCTTTTTTTGGTGGATCAAGGGGTAGCTCCAACATTATTGAATGTTGAAGCGTGAGGTTATAGTTTGAGTTTTTTCTTTGTTTTTTGGAGTATTGAATAAGAGTGCCACGATTTGCATGCGTTTTGATCATTTGTGAGTGAGGTATAAACCTTTTATTAAAAGTGGATATTTTCTTTTGAGGTATAAATTTTTTATTAAAGTTTCTTCAAGTGGATATCATTTATAAGATTTCTTGTGTAAACATTTGTTTTGTGAAAACACAAGGATTTCTTGTGTGAATATTTGTTTTGTGAAAAAAAAAGGATTTCTTGTGTGAACATTTGTTTTGTGAAAACAAAAGTTTTGTAATTTGGGCATTCAGAAATCCAGCACAGACATCCAAAGAGGAAGGGTGTGATGAGGTTATTTGTGTATTCTTGGTGATTCACCTTTGGTGATACAAGGATCCATTCTCTGATTGAACAAGAAGACACTTGCAGCGATGGCGAATCTGCTGGCGGAGACCTACCTCAATGAAGCCAACAAGTTAGATGGATCAAATTTCATTAATTGGAAATTAAAAATGTAGACCCTGATGGAGGGATATGGTGTCTGGACCATTGCGAAGGGAACTGAAGTGAAACCAGAAGTGGCTTCCGATGCGACAACAACACAGATCCAAGACTGGGATAAGCATGAAAACAAGGCCAATGTACTATTACATATGTCTGTTAAAGATAACATAATTCCACATATTAGAGAAGCTAACACTTCTGCTAAAACATGGACAACGCTTAAAGCCTTGTATGAAACTAGCAACACGAATCGTATTTTGTTCCCGAAAACTAAATTGCTAGGCATTAAAATGGATGGAAATGAATCTGTTAGTTCATTTTTGGCTCGCATTAAAGAGGTGAAAGACAAGCTAGGAAATATAGGAGAAACAGTTTCTAGCACTGATCTTGTCACTATTACCTTAAATGGTATTCTAGAAGATTATCAGATGTTCATAACAGGTCTCACAGCAAGGGAGAAACCTCCTACTTTTGAAGAATTGACAGGAATTTTTCTGCAAGAGGAAGAGAGGCAGGAATCTGAAGCCTCAGAATAAATATTTGGCACTGTGGTCAACTAAGAGATCCCCAAGAGGGAGATCAGGAGAAAGAGGCAGAGGCGGTTGTTCATCATAGAGAAGACAATCCCTAAGGCCGAATCAAGGTATGCCCTCTAACAGGAATGAGTCAAAGAGTTGTTTTTATTGTGGTCGACTTGGACATATTGTTAAATAATTTCATAAGAAGAAGAGTGATGAGGCTAGGAATAAGCCTAGAACACATTCAGGTCATTATGCAAAAAAATCTTCAAGTCATGATCTCAGATTGCTTATTGCTAGTGATGATATTGATGAACCATCAATTTTTGATTCACGGGATCTTAGGTTGTTTGTGTCTAACGCCGCTTTATCTACTGAATTAGATGATTCTGATGTTTGGTTTGTGGATTTCGGAGCATCAATACATATGACATGTAATAAGTTGTGGTGCACTAATTTTAAAGAAACACAGAATTGAGCCAACATATATCTTGGAGATGACTGTGCTCATCAGATCAAGGGATATGGAGACATTCCTGTGACATTTCCGAATGGTACTATTCATCACATTCGCAATGTTGTTTATGTGCCAATGATAAGTACAAATTTGATCTCGGTGTCCACCATTACAGATTGGAACTTGAAGGTTGAATTCTTCAAGAATTATTGCATAGTGAAGGATCTGTTGGACCAATTCAAAACTATTGCAATGAGAGTAAGAGAAAGAGGCCTATAGAAACTTGATGTTACCAGCAAAGCACATCATGCACTGACTTCTACAACTATGCCAACATAGGTTCTTTGGAATCAAAGGTATGGTCACATTAATCATCCTGATTTATTGTTAATACAGAAAGAGAATATGGTTGAAGGAATTCCCATGTTAAAGAATGAGAATGTTTCTTGTGATAGATGTGCATTAGGAAAGATGCACAAAGATGAATTCCCCTCTAATCCTGATAGGAAAAAGGGAGATGTGTTATATCTTGTGCATACTGATGTTTGTGGGCCTATGCATACTAGGATTTAGGAGATGCATTTTACTTTCTGTTATTTATTGAAGATTGCATGAGATACACATGGGTTTACTTCCTTAGAAGAAAAAGTTATTTTTTCGAGTACTTTAAGGTATTTAGAACCATGGTGGAAAAGCAGACAGGAAAATCCATCAAAATCCTCCGTTCAAATCAAGGGGAAGAGTATAAATCAGGGGACTTCATCAAATATTGAAAAGATAATGGAATAGTATAGTAATTTACAATACCTCACACTCCACATCAGAATTGAGTCACTGAAAGGAAAAATAGAACTCTGGTAGAGTGTGCACACAGTATGATGAACTGTAAGAATCTCTCGAATGCATTTTGGGCTGAAGCCATAAATACTGCAGTTTATTTAAATAATAGAAGTCCAACAAGGTCTCTTGATAATGTCACTCCTTTCGAAGCCTTGTATGGTTCCAAACCTGCAGTTCATTGGGTGTAAGGATTTTTCTCATATTCCAAAGGAGAACAGGAAGAAATTGGATGCTAAAGCCATTAAATGTATTTTCATAGGGTATTGTTCTGAATTTAAAGCATACAAACTATTTGATCCTTCTACTCACAAAGTATTTGTGAGTAGAGATGTACTTTTCCATGAGCAGGAAGCAGGAAATCATGATGACAACAGTCATGAGGAATGACATAGACTACTTGATGAAGGAGTTAGAGAAGAGAAACAACAACCATCACAACATCAACCACCACAACAGTAGCCAGAACCGCAACGGCAAAAAAAACAACAACAAGAAGGGCTCAGTGATATGGACACTTCAAGCAGTCATAGTTCACCTAGAGGCGAAGATAGATCTTCACAAAGTGGGGAGGAAGATAATCAGTTGAGAAGATATTCACGATAGGTTCGGTTCCCTGAGAGGTATAGAGACTATTCCCTAATGAGTATCATTTCAAATGTCATAGAACCCATGAGTTTTGATGAAGTCAATGAACATGATGAATGGCGAAATGCAATGGAGGAAGAATATGAATCTATAATGAAAAAAAATACTTGGGAATTGACTGAATTGCCTAAACATAAAAAGCCCATTGGATGCAAATGGATATACAAACCCAAGTTTAAATCAGATGGTAGTATAGACAAATATAAGGCTAGATTGGTTGCAAAGGGGTATTCACAAACATAAGGTATTGATTATGCTGAAACATTTGCACCAATAGATAAATTGAATACTATCAGATTGTTAATTGCTTTAGCTACAAAGTATCATTGGAAGCTACACCAATTAGATGTTAAATCTACATTTTTGAATGGTGAGTTAAAAGAGGAGGTTTACCTTACTCAACCTAAAGGGTTTGTGGAACAAGGGAAAGAAAACTTAGTGTGTAAGTTAAAGAAAGCATTGTATGGACTAAAACAGGCACCTAGGTCATGGTATGAGAAGATAGACTCTTTCTTTCTTCAATAGGGTTTTATGAGGAGCAAGAGTGATCCAAATATGTATACCAAATTTGATGAACATGGGTATATAGTATTGATTTCCTTATATGTTGATGATTTAATAATTACAAGAAATGCAGGGAAATTAATTGATGAAATCAAGGAGCAGTTGTCATAACTTTTTGAAATGAAATATCTTGGTGAGTTACACTACTGCCTAGGTATTGAAGTTAGGATAAATGCAGGCCAAACTTTTGTTTGTCAGAGTAAGTATGTCAGAGAAGTACTTAAGATATTTAAAATTGATCAGTGTAAATCTTCTATTGTTCCCATGCAACAGAATGTGAAACTTTCTTGTGATGATGGTTCGAAGGAGGTGGATGCCATAATGTATAGAAAGATGGTGGGTAGTTTGAATTATCTCACCACAACCATACCTGATATTGCATATTTTGTGAGTGTGTTAAGTCAGTTTATGGCGAAACCTCTAGAAATCCATTGGGATGCAACAAAGGCGATACTTAGGTATCTAAAAGGAAAACTTGATTATGGTATTAAATATATTGATGCATCTGATGTTGAGTTGACAAGTTACTTAGATTTTGATTGGGCTGGAAATCCAGATGATCAAAGATCAACCACTGGATATGTGTTTGGCATTGTATCCAGGGTTGTTTCATGGAGTAGTAAAAATCAACCTATTGTATCTTTGTCTTCTACCGAAGCAGAATATAAAGCCTTGTGTGCAACAACTTGTGAATCTGTTTGGTTGAGAAGACTTCTTCAAGATTTTGGAGAAGAACAAAAGGAACCTACGATGGTCAAATGTGATATTCAAAGTTCCGTCAATTTGGTGAATAATACAATTTTTCATGCAAGAACAAAGCATGTTGATGCTCAGTTTCATTTTGTTAGAGAAAAGTTGCAGTCCAATGAAATAGCTCTTATGTATTGTAATACTTGTGAAAATACTGCTGATATTTTCACTAAGCCTCTTGGAAAGATTAAGTTTGATCGGTTTAGGGAGATGTTAGGTGTAGGAGTCAATCCATTCTCCATTAAGTGGGAGACTTGGAAATACTGGAGCAAGAGTCAGTTGTGTAGTTGAACTCTACTTCACTTAATGTAGATTCTAGTTTTCTGTGGTTTGTTGTAACCGACCAAGTAGATTCGTTTCCTATATAATGATGTAATCAGTCTTCATTGAATAATATAGAATGTGAGTGTAGCCTCACATGTGTGTTGTTTTCTCATATTCTAAGTGTTCTTACGTGACCTGAAGGTTCTTTTCACTGTTGTTTCACAAGACAAAAAGTACAAGGCCAAGCTCCCTAGTCAATTGCAATGTGGGGAGTTAAACAACGCTCTCAACATGATAATATTGGAGTATGTGAATCCAATAATCTCAGTCAATTCTCCAATATGATCCTCGTGGCCGTATATTATAAAAAATGCTTCTATCTTATGAATCCAACGTCGAAAGAAATTTGTGTTAGGTCGTATATGAAAGAATGAACAAGAGAGAATGGGAAACTATTCACCAAATGAATTTGTTGACATTCTTAAGGAAGAGAATGAATATGTATATGACTTCATAATTTTGTTTCTAAAATTTATTATAATATTTCTCAAAATATGCATCATAGCAATGAGTTTACATTACATTGTTGTTTATGGGTGTACGCCCAATTGTTTGATCTCTTGCTCAGGGAGAAAGATCTCCACAATTTGGAGGAAACCTAAGTTGGTACTATCAAGTTAGAGAGAAATATCATCCTAGAGAGGGAGGTTCAACCAAGTCATTCTAGGTTATTTGATCCCTAGGCTAGATCATCTCAGGAAGTGAAGAAGGAAGCTACTGATGAAAAAAATGAAGTACCATCACAATTTGTTGATTCATTGCAAGAGTTGACCAATAAGGTGAGGTTGTTAGAGACAAATATGAAAAATCATCAGGTTTCCTTGAGCATTCAGAGAGAATTTAAGTCAAGGAAATAATTTTCTAGAATTCCTTTCCAACAGGAAAAGAAGGTCAAAGCTTCCATGATCGATGTGCCCATGCCTGAAAACATTTTCATTGATAATCCTTATTCTAGTCATTATTAAAAGGCTTGCAAGTTACCACATAGTGAAGATAGTTTTGTAGTTTTCATCTGAGTAGCCTATATATTTCCTCTGATCTATATTGAATATTTACCTAGCCAACCTACATATAGTTTGAACATTTTATGTTTCACTAATGATGATATCAACGTACATGTATATAAATTGTTCAACAGTGAAGAGAGTAATCAATTGAAGGTTTTTCCTTTGATTTCGGGGAAATTAGATGCATGTGGGATAAATATGGTGCTCACTAGTGTGGTTATCCTAAGCAGGAAAATATCTTATTATGAGATCAGAGATGCACATGATAGAGTGAAAACTATGGTTGCAGAGATCACCACGACTTACACAAGAAGAAACGAGGGCTCTAGTGACTAGCCAAGGAAGGTTTCCCCATAGAATGAGATTCAACCTGTGGTTGCATCAAATCATCACGATTCATCACTTTTTCATAATTTGAGTTTCTTCTTGGTGACCAAGTTGTCCAAGATAAATATTCCAATACCATTGAGAGAGTTAGCTCATTTTCCTAGAAAGAAGGAGGTTGTTAGCAAGTTCCTAGCATTGGGAAGTTCCATTGATCCATCAAAAAACCATACACAAGTATACTTATGTATGAACAAGGTTGATGAACCTCCTCCCTTTTATATTTCTTTATTGGTTAATGTATTATTAATTTGGAATTGTATGTTGGACTCAAGAACCTCAATTAATGTCATGACACTTGAGGTGATGAATGAGTTGGGAATAATAATTTCAAGATCATATAGAAATGTACATGCAAAGGATTCACGTGAAGTGCAGGTGTGTGGAGTAATTATGGATCTTGAGGTTAGATTGAAAGAATACCCAAAAATAATTTTGACCATGGGTGTTGCGGTCAATGATTTCCCTTCTTAGTGGGGCATGATTTTATCTTGGAAATGGATGGCTAATGCAGGGGTAGTATCAAGATGGATTGGTCATATGCATATATTCTCATTTCTCTAGGATACATTGTGAGATTTTTTAGAGAGAAGAATATGCTCCATAATGTAGAGGATCCTTGAAAGTTGAATAATGAACCTTTGTACCTAGATATTTTGGAACCTGATTTGGGAACCTATGTGGTAACAAAAAAGTATGATGATGGTAAAATTCAAGAGTAAGAGAAACAAAGTAACCATGCATAATTGAATAAACAAGAGACTTTGTCTGTGCATATTCCCACATGATCTAAGAACAATTTGACCAGATACTATTGCAACAGGGGGAGAAAATGTTGGTTTGACCAAGAGATGATATTCCTTACAGTTTTCCCATGATCTCAGATTCAAATTTTGTTTTTCAAGGAGATCCCTTGACTATTCATGGCTTGAATATTATGATTACACATGATCTGATTGACATGAGAATGATGGAGGTATTTCAGTAGGAAAATTCTAAGATTTTTTTCTCTCCTACTTTCATGTTCATTACCGTAAAGTACCATTTTCCAAGTTTTGAACGATAGGAATGATGAATTTATTAATATACAAGCATATAAATGCATAGTTTCCTATCAGGATACTTTAAGATGGGTTGTGTTATCACAAAATCTAGCACTTGTGAGAAGCCTTCACAAGATGCTAAACTAGTGTAACATATGGGAGTAATTTCCATTGTCACCTAGACAAGTACTTCCATCATTTTAGTGAAGCATAGATATCAAAAACAAGGGAGGCTTCCCTAGAAAACTCAAGGGATCTTATATCAAGATAAGGGCAAGTCTACGACCCCATGTATTGGTTGCGTGATTAGCTAGGGTTGAGTTAAGGGAAAGGTCAAAGTGAGTAAGACAAGTTGATTAACTATATGAGTGTGTAAGGTGTCATTAATACGATTGAATGTGTTATCTAAGCTAAGAAAATTAATTAAATGCCTCAAAACACTAGCTATCAAGAGATAAATGAAAACTAAAATAAACTTGCAAAGAAAGACTAGATGTTTAAACATGTAACAAGTTTATAACAACAACAATATACCATCTCTAAAATAAA
>ML792775.1:293772-310196 GCA_009831015.1 Picea engelmannii | reverse complement strand
TTCTTTGCATTAATAAACTGCTCCAAGTGGCCGCGTTGGCTAGGGCCGTGGATGTTTCCCTGTAGGGGTTTTACCACGTGAAAACATTGGTGTGTTGATCTTTGATCTGGTTATGTGAGTGGTTACTGAAGGTGTTCGTCCTCTGTTGGAATACCTGTGCTGTCGAACATTATCAAGATAAGGAACAAGATAAAGAAAAGGAAAATTCCAATCAGATTGAAGAACATACTATAGAAAAAGATATTTCTAATCAGAATGAAATGTAGGATTTTATGAAAACCTTATTCAACAATGAGAAAAACAACCTCGTCAATGAATTGAAGCATACCTCAGTAATCACTAAAGAAAAATTACATAATCTTAAGACTGATGTTACAATTGCAATAGAAGAGATTTGCATGGAACCAAGAAATGGTATACATATAAAAGGTCATATGGAGGCTATTGAAAATATTGAGTATACAATTATGTGCACTCTAGAAGAGTTAGAGAAACTTCAACAGAAATAAATGTTTCTACTTCAATAGTTAGATCAATCTAGCCATGAACAATTTGAACAGAGAGTTTAGCTACAAGACAAATAAAAAGAGATCAGAAGATTAAAGATCGAAGTTGATCATCTGATAAAGGAAATAGAAGAATTGAAAAAACAAGATAACAAAAGAAAAGAAGTATTAAAAGAAACAAAATAATTAGTTAACAGTCTAAACACTCAACTTGAGAAAACTAAATAAAGTGAAGAAGTCCCGAAGATCCAGTTAACAAGGAAAGAAAATTCTTACCACATGTTGGAATTGGAAATCATCAATTTCAAAAAGATAAATGAAAGTAATAATGAATATCTAATGAATCAAATTGAAGAATCCAGGAAAAAGGAAGAAGCCTAGAAGGACCAAATAACTAAAAAGGAAGAATCATGCCAAATGTTTGAATTAGAAGCCATCGACCTCAAAAGGATTCAACTAGAATACGAGGAAGAAATCAAAATATTGAAAACTAAAGTTTTTGATCTAACAAAAGATATGGAAGAATTGAAGACATATGAAAAAGCTATTAAATGCAAAGAAGTATTGGGTGAGACATAAGAAATAGTCTTCAATCTAAAGACTCAACTTGAACATGCTAAGGAAGTGGAAGAAGCCCTTAAGATTCAGTTGACTAAAAAGGAAGAAACATGTCACAAGTTGAAATAAAAAATAATCAACCTTAAGAAGATAAATGAATAAAATAATGCAAATATAAAAATTCAAATCAAGGAGGCCAAGAAAAATCTAGAAACCCAGAGAATGCAATCATCCAAAAGGGAAGAATTATGTCACATGTTGAAATTAGAAATAGTCAATCTCAAAAAATTGAATGAAAAGACAATTAAGACTGTCAATTTCCAGAATAGCTGAGCTATCCTAGATAAGATTTGGAACAATCAAAGATCAGTTGTTGACAAAAATAGTCTTGGATACAATAAGAAAGAAGACAGTGATAATTGGAGCACCATTTACAAAGTTGGGAAAGGATCAACCTTCTCAAAAGGAAACAATGCAATCACAAACCAATTACAAGCCATGAACTTTGTTAAGGAAGGAAGCTATAGAAGTAAAAATGAAGAAGAAAATTGAATGACAGATCTCTCAAGCCAAAATAAAACCAAGAATGGAAACATATTCAATGGCTATTGCTTTTCTTGTCATAACTTTGGCCATAAAGCAATGGACTGCAAGAAACTAGAGAAAGGATATACAAGAAAATCCAAAAACTCAATTAGATGTTGGAGATGCAATTTTGTTGGGAACACAACAAAATTTTGTCATATAATGAGATGTTACAACTATGATAGGTTTGGGCACAAATCCAAAAGCTGTAGGAGTTCAAAAAGTCAATCCTTAAATAAGTCATTCAAGTCAGTGAGAAAACCTAATAAAATTTGGAAGAAGAAAGGAGATGACAAATATCCAAAAACACAATTGGAAAGAGAAGATCCAAAATATAGAGTATCTCATAGAGAGACATGGAGAAGAAAATCTAAAGGAGAAAGAAATAAAGATGATATTACACCTGAAAATGAAGAAATTAATAATAAGAACATGATGGGTGAAGGTCCTAATAAATCAATATGAAATAAATGAAGCCCAAGAAAAGGAAGTGCCTATAGAAGAATATGGGACAATATCGAATTATGATGATGTCATATTTTGTTAGCCAAAGAAAGAAAATACAAAAAGAAGTTTAAATTGGTTTCTATAAAATCAAAGGATCATGCCAAGAGTTTTTAAAAATAACATATGGAAAATCTTGACTATCTATAGATTAGTGGTCAAAAGAAAAATCATTGGTAGGGTTAGTTGTATAATACAAGAAGAAGAAAAATAGACAAAGAGGAGCATCACCTTAGGAGGAGCATGACCTCATAAAGAGCATGACCTCATAAGGAGCAAGAAAATATTATTTTTATCATTTTTTAAAAAAAGGGGAGAAGAGGAAAAATAAAGGTAGCAGAGAAGTTCAAGGAGTATCATTCAAGAAAGATCAATTGATAAAAAAAATGGTATTAAATAAATTGGTATCAATCCTCAATTTATATTCCTGTGAAATATCAAAGAAGAATATGAAGCAGATGAAAAACATCAATAAGATTCATACTCTTGTTCTATTTGACAAAGGAAAGTCAGTAAAAACTCAGGAGGAGTATTTTGGTTATCAAATAAGAAAGTAATTAGATTAAGTTTTGAAAGACTTTATCACATCAAGTGGGTATCACTACAAGTTGGTATAAAAAAGACTACTTATTTGAACATAAATATCCCAATGAACTGAGATAAGAAGTTAGTAAATTGACAGGGGAAGAGACTTTGTCAGGAATAACTACCCCTTTAGAAACAAAGGGGGAGATTATTCAGAGGCAAAGAGAGAAAATTGACAGAGAGAGTCATTCATTTATGGAAGGAAGAGCATGATTGCAGGGGGAGTTACCCAAGTTCATATTTTGGTCAACATCATATAGACTAACATAGGTTGATCATAAGGGGAGCAACCCTTTGCCATTGATGTCAAAGGGGGAGAGTAACTTCAGAGGAGAGAAGCATCATCATAGGGGGAGTTTGTGTATGAAGTTAGTGTGTTTCCCTCAATGAAAAAGGGGGATATTGTTGGCATTATTGATTATTTTTTTTCATTGATGACAACATGAGTCCAACATGTACAATAATCAAAAGAAGAGGGAGATCACCTTGTGGCAGAAGTAATTTGTGATCACTGTTGATCATGATAGGATCAACAATGATTCTATGACTCTAAATCTTAGGAGAGGTAGCATGCAGAGAATCCATGTACATAAGAAGTAACAAAGCACAAGGAATTAATATCTTAGGAGAGTAAACGACTGAAGATCATAGCATAAAAGAATGCACAAACTATTATTAAAATCTCAGGAGAAATAACGATGAACAGATCAGAAAAAATAACTTTAATCAAAGCTTAGAAGAGATGACACACATGATCCGTTCATTCTTATTTTGGGATAATCCAGGATATTTAGATCGAGGTGAAGTCAGAGGTTGGGAAGGATTAAAATCTCAACAGCCAGATCTGAAGCAAGATCTTCAGATGGTTTCCCAGCTGTTAGATCAAGATTTGATATAGATTTAAGTATTATCCATTGATCTAGAATATAAAGGGGAACCATTAGATCAACATCAGTCAACTCCGATGCTAACTACTCTGGAGAAAAGAAGCCCAGAACGGGTAAGATTACCCAAAGTTCGAAGTCTCGAAGTGGACATGAGTCGTCCGATCCAAGGAACATTTCAGATAATATACCAACCGTTGGATCGAGTAAAGTGCAAGGATAAGGATAAGCAAAGACAAAGGCCGAAGCCCCGAAGTCTTGAAGTGAATGAGGACCATCGACTCTAGAAAATACATGATGGTCGTTGGATCAGAACAATGGTCAACTTCAACGCTGATCACTTCAGCGAAAAAGGATTGAGAACATGTAAATTCACCCGAAGCACCGAACGACAAAGTCATTTCTCAACCATCGATCTAAGATACATTTTGGTATTTATAAAAACTGTTAGATCGAGGAGGAGAACATTTGCCACATGAGGAGATCCACGTTAGCAAGACTACATTAGCAAGGACATGTGCCACAATCAGATAATGACAAGTGTCAAGATGAAGTTGGAATTTTAGGTATGCATAAGTTACGAATCTAAGTGACATGTGACAACCACTCAGTCAGTGCCACATCAACAGTGACGTCAACAAGTTACATTACTTCAGGAGTTTTGTACTTCGAGAGTTTCACCACCAGCAAATGACTGAAGTCCCAAAGTACCGAAATGAATGAGAACCATTCATCGTGCAAGTGAAATCCAACCATACAATCTACTTCGGTGAAATGAACTCTAGAATATTGAAGGGATGTGAAGGAGAAATCACCCAAAGCACCGAAGGCTGAAGTCAACATTGATCGTTGATCTAAGATAACTTCGAGAGAATTCTCAGTCTTCGATCCCAGACATAGATCAATGAATAATCCTGACCATCCATCTCAACCTTTTATTAAGTCATAGCCATTGATCAAAGTACAGTGGAAAGATAGAGTAAGCATAAATCACAAAGTAACGTTAACCGTTGATCTACTTTGGGAGCATTCTCAGCCGATGATCAAGCATAGTGGAAGGATAGCATAAGTGGAGGTGTTAACCAACAACAAGCGATCACCACCTCTTTATGAATTATTCAATAGGTAATCACTCCAGAGGAATTTCTATTCCAGAGTGCAGGAGCCACAAATAGCTGAAGTTTTGGAATGAGAACCGTTCATCTCAACTCTTGATTAAGTTGTAATCATATATTGTGATTGAAGCCTCTAGATAAGTAAGGATCATCCATTCACAGAATATTAAATATGGAACACCCAATCTACTAGTGAAACCCGTATACGCACTTCAACAAAATATGCTTCGGGATATTTGAACGGTTGCAAAGTCCTAAAGTCCTGAAGTATGAATTAATAGAGAACACAGTGTTGATTAAGGTTGGTTGTCATTGATGTCAACCCTTGAAGAAATCCCTATAGCACAAAGGTTTGGGTAATGGACCTGATATTTTTTGAGGCAAGGCTCTCTCATTTGAATCACACTTGATCATATTGATATCTATAGGTGTCTGAGGTTTAAAAATGATATCTAAGCTGAAATTCTGAGGAAAGTGAAGAAAATAAGGCCGAAATGCAAGGAAGGATAAATTCTTTTGATGGTGCTTTCTAAGGTATGTTATTTACAGGTCATCTCACCATTTTTGCTATAACGTTTTTTCTATAATGATTCAGATCCTGAAATTTATATGAAAGTGAGAAAACATATCCAAGTATCCGTGGTAAAAAATTCATCTTGTGGGTCGTTGTATTTTTGGAGTTACACTCCATGGAAAATAGGGTTTGTGGCCAGTCCTGAAACTAGTCAAAATCATGTGTTTCGGGTAAAAACGTCATAACTTCTTCATAACAGATCCAAATTCAGTGAGAACAAATGTGTTGGTTAGGGTACAATATGTAGCATTCTTTGTAATAGTTTCAGATCAATTCATTAAACATTTTGTGTAGGGCATGCTCTACAAGGTCACTCTCTAGAATAAGCCAAAATTCAGAAAGGTATGCCATTTTTGCTATAACTCTTTTTCTGAGAGGTTCCCAGTAGTGAAACTTGGAGGAATTGAATAAAACACATTGAAGAACATTTTGTATCAGTTTTAGATCTTTATACATTACATGTTCAAAGTTATGATTACTTCAAGTTAGGGTTGTTGACTAATCCAAAACTAGGCATGTGAGACTAAAGAAAAGTTTGATGAAAATGCTAGTCTCTTGTTTTTAAAGTTAAGGAAGGTTTGAAGGAATGTGATCATATACACAAGGTCTATTACAGAGCTACAAATCATATTTGGATGATGAAATTGATGAGGTATTTCGGTTGTGGTACATGTTGAGTACATGGTTGAGACAAGTATTTGATGAGTTGGCGCACACACATGAGGTGTATAGTTGATGAAGTTGGTACATATTGACCTAGCATATCCTATTAATGAGGAGGAGAACAGTCACATGATAACATCTTCATGTTGGTATTGGACATCAAGGAGGCTCAATGCATCATAGAATAAAGATAAATGGTTTTTGGTAGAGGCCTGATTATGATTTGAGAACTTAGGTAATCACCTATCAACATATTTAGGTAGATCATTGTTAGGACCACACAATGTACCTTTTTGCCTATACTTTTTGCCACTATTATACTCTTGATCACCCATATTTAAACTCATACTATCACTTTATCTGATCATTCCAAAGGTATACAACATCCCTTCTCATTACTATAAGTCTAATATGTTTTGCATAATATTTTACATCACTCTCGTACTTAACCATTGATTAGAATGTACAAGTGTTCAAACTGCAGATTAACATTTAAAGCCTGTTGCTGAAACACAGAGCTGTTACACAATCCAAGGTCGCAGATGCTGAAACAAAAAACTGTTACACAGTCCAGAGTCGTAGATGCTGAAACACAGAGGAAACCACCAGGACCAACGATGCTGAAACACAGAGGAAACTGCCAGGACCAACAATGCTGAAACACAAAGGAAGCCGTTACAGTCAGCGGTCAACAAGCACCAACCGTCGCTCCGACATAAGAATGATGACACAGTCAAGAGCACAATTCACGTGGTTGAAATAGCCCGCGAATTGCGATGCTGAGACAACAATCAACAGCAACGAGAAGAAGCTATTACTCCAGCCATAACAACAATACCTCATTCAACACCTGTAATAGTATTATGTTGCGCAGGACTAGGACATCCTATTCTAGTTTAGAAAGTAGACCCGACTAAATATAGGACTTAGATACACACTGTAATTTTGGATCAATTGTATCGAAGAGGTTCCCTCTTTAAATAAGAGGAAATCATCATTCGAGGGAGGAAGTTTTATGTATTGACAAAGCTTCAGAGCAAGGGATGTACTTCAATTCCAAATTGTAATGTGACATATTGATAGATGAATAGAAAACTGTTTTGAGCATCCGTCTCTAAGATTTTTCATCTCAGGGGAATCTTGTGAGAAGGGAGGGCCCACCTTCTTCAAAATATTCACCTGTTAGTCTTAGAAGTGTGTTAGTACAATCTCTGTTTATGCTTTGATTAACTTTGTTTGCTGAAACAATACTTTTAATGAATTCCGCTTTGCTGAAACACTACTGAACTCTGTCTTAGTTTATTGAATGAAATTCGTAATTATTTTTATCAATATTGTGTGATGATTTTATGAGGCTATCTAGAGATTGGGTTAAGGGTTCCTACTCAGAAAGGAAGGAATCAGGATGTCCAGTTCTCTGTAGATTTCGATTACTTCTGCAAGTGTGCTAGCCAGAGATTGGGTTAAGGGTTCCTACTCAGAGAGGAAGGGATCAGAATATCCTATTCTCTGTAGATTTCAATTACTTCTGCAAGTGTGCTAGCCAGAGACTGGGTTAAGGGCTCCTACTCAGAGAGGAAGTGGTCAGAATATCCTGTTCTCTATAGATTTCAATTGCTTCTGCAAGTGTGCTAGCCAGAAACTGGGTTAAGGGTTCCTGCTCAGAAAGGAAGGCTCTCTCATTTGAATCACACTTGAGCATATTGAATATCTATAGGTGTATGAGGTTTAAAAATGATATCTAATCCAAAATTCTGAGGAAAGTGAAGAAAATAAGGCCGAAATGCAAGGAAGGATAAATTCTTTTGATGGTGCTTTCTAAGGTATGTTATTTACAGGTCATCTCACCATTTTTGCTATAACGTTTTTTCTATAATGATTCAGATCCTGAAATTTCTATGAAAGTGAGAAAAAATATCCAAGTATCTGTGGTAAAAAATTCATCTTGTGGGTCATTGTATTTTTGGAGTTACACTCCGTGGAAAATAGGGTTTGTGGCCAGTCCTGAAACAAGTCAAAATCATGTGTTTTGGGTAAAAACGTCATAACTTCTTCATAACAGATACAAATTCAGTGAGAACAAATGTGTTGGTTAGGGTACAATATGTAGCATTCTTTGTAACAGTTTCAGATCAATTCATTAAACATTTTGTGCAGGGCATGCTCTACAAGGTCACTCTTTAGAATAAGCCAAAATTCAGCAAGGTATGCCATTTTTGCTATAACTCTTTTTCTGAGAGGTTCCCAGTAGTGAAACTTGGATGAATTGCATAAAACACATTGAAGAACATTTTGTATCAGTTTCAGATCTTTATACATTACAGGTTCAAATTATGATTACTTCAAGTTAGGGTTGTTGACTAATCCAAAACTAGGCATGTGAGACTAAAGAAAAGTTTGATGAAAATGCTAGTCTCTTCTTTTTAAAGTTAAGGAAGGTTTGAAGGAATGTGATCATATACACAAGGTCTATTACAGAGCTACAAATCATATTTGGATGATGAAATTGATGAGGGATTTCGGTTGTGGTACATGTTGAGTACATGGTTGAGACAAGTATTTGATGAGTTGGCGCACATACATGAGGTGTATAGTTGATGAAGTTGGTACATATTGATGAGTCATAGTTTATGAGTAGTTGACACATGATTGGTACATACTTTGTACTTGGTTGGATGCACTTTTTTATGGTACAGGTTGATTACAGGTTGGTGCATGGTTGATGCAATTATTTATGGTACAGGTTGATTATAGGTTGAGGTACAAGTTGTTGCATGGTTGATGCATGGTTCAGATTTATTAGTATAGGTTTACAATGGTATATCTCACAGTGATAGTGTGACAGTGGTTCCATCAGTCTACTTCTACTTCAGGATGGGAGGACAGGGCAAGGATAGGTGGTTGTAGCCACCTTCCGGTTGTAGCCGGAGAACATTGGGGGTTGTAGCCTCCTTCTGGTTGTAGCCAAATAATTGGGGAGTTGGAGCTTCCCTCAGGTTGTATCCTGAGAAACTAGGGGGTTGGAGCCTCCTTCCAGTTGCAGATGGAAAACAAAGGAAGTTGGTGCTTCCAATGAATGTAATTCTTCAAGACATATAAGAAAAAGCATTTCGTGGTTTTCTCTTGATTTGGGTTTCCACGTAAAACACTGGTGTACTGTGTATGTGTTTGATTGTTTATTTCTCACTTCTCATTATTGGATAATAATTCTACATTGATATAACATTTGAAGAAAAAGGATTATAATTACGCTATTACTGATTCACCCCCCCTCTCAGTAATCCAACACACAGTCCCAACACTGGACATATGTGGGGCTAAAAATAAAAGGGGAATAATTTTGAAGCACGAAACATTTGTCTCGTGATAGTGGAATAAAAGCAAAAGAAGAGGCAATACTTAAATTAATAATCCTGTGGTTCTCTTCCTATGGTCATATGAAAATAGTTTGAAGGAAGCGCCTTATACATATTTCATCTCTGTAATTCGACAGAGAATTAACACCATAATAATACAGAGAATAGGTGAAAGATCGAATATGATATGTTGACGAATTGAGGACGTAGCAGAAGTAGGAGAATGATATAATGAGTCAATCCATGTCTGTGATCAACTCATGAAGACAAAATAACTGACACACAGTCAATATTAAGCGAGTTAAATTATGAGCATTATGAATAAATGATAAAAGAAAAAATGATATTATTTAAAGTTTATTATTATCATTTAAATGAAAAGGTACAATGGTTCAATATCAAAAGATGCAATGATTCAAATTCACACTGGTTGGAATCTTCTTCATGGATTCAATTCTTGTTGGATCAATAAAGATGCCATACTTGGAAACAAAATCTCCCAATAACCTTCCCTTATCAATACTGAAAAATAGACTTCTTAGGCTTTAGGGAAATACCATACTTTCTACATCACTCAAAAATTTTCCCAAGGTGTGACACAAGTTCATTCCTTTCTTTAGAAACAACTATCAAATCATCTTGATATATCTCTATTATTTTTCCTATCAAATCCTTGAAGGAAAAGTACATTACTCTTTGAAAAGTGGATCCAACATACATAAGGCCAAAAGGAATTTCTCAAATACATGTAAGTTCCCCATCGGGTAGTAAAGGAAATTTTAAGTTGGTCCTATTTCTTTACTAAGACTTGGTTATATCCAAAAAATCCATTTAACATAGACATCATCCTCGCACCAATGAATATTGGTAGAAAATGTTTCATGTTTGGAAGAGGATAATTGTATTTAATACATATTTGATTAAGGTTCCTAAATTCCACACACAATAGAATATCTCCATTCTTTGTTTGGACAACAACCAAGTTATCCATTCAAGAAGAATATCTAATGGGGGCTATGATATTTGCATCAACCGTTTTTTGAACCTCTTTTTGTATCAAGGGTGCTAACTTAGGGTTAATGTGTCCTTGATTTTGTATAAAGGGTTTATCCCCTTCCTTAAGGGGAATAACATGTTAGATAATATCTCCCTTATGAGCCTTCAAATCATTGTATGAATAGGAAAATATTTCTTTATATTCTTGGATACACCTTATTATGCTTTCTCTTTTAGAGGGAGTAGTTCCTTTTCCGATCTTGATCATTCTAAGATTGTTTTCCAAACCAATATTATATTCAGAGGATTCAACATATTGGTCAACAACAAACTTTTCTTTATAGATGTCATGTCTATCAAACATCCTTTCTAAAGGAACAACTCCCTTGGGAAGATTTTCATTTGGTAAGTATTTAATATTCAAATTCATGTATTCTAATAGGATATTGATTTGGCTACCCAGAAATTTTTTCATACTCTATAAGAAACAAATAATTTGAGCATCATAATTAAAGTCTTTCGAATGCTCAAGGTTATCTGGTATAGGCAGTATAAAGATTGTTTCCATTTCGTATTGGTCATGAAGCATTTCATCACAGAGTTGTAAAGTAGTTGTGGAAACAACTAAGGCATCAACAACACATATTTTTTCTCTCGTGATATCCTCAATTGAAAAAGCATCAAATAATTATATAGTATCCAAAATTGAATTCCTATATATTCTCAACCTCTCATTCTTAGCAACAAATTGCTTCTCGATTTTGGAAACAACCAAGCCAAAATATCCTATAACTCATAAGAACTTAATATTCCCATCAAGGGCCAAATCCAATCCTGTGGTTAGGGATTCGTATTAAAAAATAGTATTCATACAATTAAATTCAATCCTATAAGATAATAAGAGAAAAGGGTATCTTCATGTGAAGGGATTACTAGGACAATTCCAACACCAAACCCTGAACTAGAATGAGCACCATTAAACTCTAAAGTCCAAACATCACTAGTAATTTGACATTATTCCTCTTGATCTATAGATTTATTTAGGGTGCAAAAGTTACCAATCATGTCATCTAGATACATTATCTCATTCACATGATTTTGGGGATATTTGACTTGGTACCTCATAATAGGTTCTCTATAAAGGGTGACAAAATCCCCATTAGGATTTGGGATGGTAGCGTAGGACAGATCCATTGGAAGGCTACCACCCAAGGTTGTGGTCCACTTTCTAGATAATAAAATCCCCCAAGAATCAAGAACATCAATCACTACAATATCCATTAGAAGGGATATATTTGGGTAAGTGGCTAAGATAACCTTGAGGTCCTTGATGAGATGACAAATAGGTATGGCCCTTAAGTCAATACCACACAAATTCCTATAGGGTATCGTAATATTTAGTCCAAGTTGATTCATAAACTTTAGAGACATAACATTAGTATAAGCACCTAAATAAAGCATGCAATTGTGAAGGAGGAGATCATTTACCACCAATGTAATGAAGAAAGGTGCATGCTCTCCATTTTTCTTGTCATAATTCATGGAATGAAGGATTACATGGGGGTCTTCAAGCTCATTTTTTGGATCAAAGAATTCCTCAATATTATTAGGAGGGATAGGGACATCAAGTTTAGTCAAGTCAATGTTTAATTCCAAGTCCCTATCATCTTTGTAGAATGTTGATAGGATGGAGTTATCACTTTCATTGGAAGGTTTAGGCATTAGATGAGATTTAAGCTTTCCTCTAGACTCATTATCCATAATGTTTAGAATTTATAACTTGGACTTCTTAGTAGCCTTAGCCTTCTCGAGCTCCCATTTCTCTCTAGTAATGGTAAAGGTTGCTTGTGAGGGCTCAATTTATGTAGGATATAGTCCCTCATCCCAATTCATAGATTCTAAGGTATTAATGTTTCTAAGCTCTTGCTTTTAAATATTTTATTCTTTATCAAGTGCATCGATTTTGTTCATAAGCATCTCTTAAGCTTGTTTCATTTGTTTGAGCCGTTGTTCTAGCATAATAATATTTTCATCACTTGATTTCCTAGGAAAATTGTTTAACTTAGAAACAATTAGATTGGTTTCTATCTCAGATGCCCATTCTTGGGATTCCAGTAAGGTTTTGGGAGACTCATATCTCAAAATGATACCAAATTGTCCTTCAAAGGCATGAACATAGTTTAGCAAAATTGACCCATCCTTTGGCCTAAGGTACTTAGGGAAATATTTTATTAGAGTATCAAAACTCGCGTTAAATTCATTAATAGGTTCTTATTCCTTTCTTTTGACATGGTAAAATTGGGATAAGAATCGTTTATCATCTTTCTTTATTTACCACTTTTTTAGGAAAGCATCTCTAAGTACTTGCCAAGTTTTGATGCCTTTATTTGGAAGGTTGTTATACCATGACCTAGCATCTCCTATTAATGAGGAGGAGAATAGTCACATGATAACATATTCATGTTGGTATTGGACATCAAGGAGGCTCAATGCATCATAGAATAAAGATGAATGGTTTTTGGTAGAGGCCTGATTATGATTTGAGAACTTAGGTAATCACTTATCAACATATTTAGGTAGATCATTGTATGTACCTTTTTGCCTATACTTTTTGCCACTATTATACTCTTGATCACCCATATTTAAACTCATACTATCACTTTATCTGATCATTCCAAAGGTATACAACGTCCCTTCTCATTACTATATGTTTAATCTGTTTTGCATAATATTTTACATCACTCTCGTACTCAACCATTGATTAGAATGTATAAGTGTTCAAACTGCAGATTAGCATTTAAATCCTGTTGCTGAAACACAGAGATATTACACAATCCAAGGTCGCAGATGCTGAAACAAAGAACTGTTACACAGTCCAGAGTCGCAGATGCTGAAACACAGAGGAAACCACCAGGACCAACGATGTTGAAACACAGAGGAAACCGCCAGGACCAACGATGCTGAAACATAAAGGAAGCCGTTACAGTCAGCGGTCAACAAGCACCAACCGTCGCTCCGACATAAGAATGCTGACACAGTCAAGAGCGCAATTCACGTGGCTGAAATAGCCCGCGAATTGCGATGCTGAGACAACAATCAGCAGCAACGAGAAGAAGCTGTTACTCCAGCCGTAACAACAATACCTCATTCAACACCTGCAATAGTATTCTGTTGCACGGGACTAGGACATCCTATTCTAGTTTAGAAAGTGGATCCGACTAAATATAGGACTCAGATACACACTGTAATTTTGGATCAATTGTATCGAAGAGGTTCCCTCTTTAAATAAGAGGAAATCATCATTCGAGGGAGGAAGTTTTATGTATTGACAAAGCTTTAGAGCAAGGGACGTACTTCAATTCCAAATTGTAATGTGACATATTGATAGATGAATAGAAAACTGTTTTGAGCATCCGTCTCTAAGCTTTTTCGTCTCAAGGGAATCTTGTGAGAAGGGAGGGCCCACCTTCTTCACAAGATTCACCTGTTAGTCTTAGAAGTGTGTTAGTACAATCTCTGTTTATGCTTTGATTAACTTTGTTTGATGAAACAATACTTTTAATGAATTCCGCTTTGCTGAAAAACTACTGAACTCTGTCTTAGTTTATTGAATGAAATTCGTAATTCTTTTTATCAATCTTGTGTGATGATTTTATGAGGCTAGCCAGAGATTGGGTTAAGGGTTCCTACTCAGAAAGGAAGGAATCAGGATGTCCAGTTCTCTGTAGATTTCGATTACTTCTGCAAGTGTGCTAGCCAGATATTGGGTTAAGGGTTCCTGCTCAGAGAGGAAGGGATCAGAATATCCCGTTCTCTATAGATTTCAATTACTTCTGCAAGTGTGCTAGCCAGAGACTGGGTTAAGGGCTCCTTCTCAGAGAGGAAGGGGTCAGAATATCCTATTCTCTATAGATTTCAATTACTTCTGCAAGTGTGCTAGCCAGAAACTGGGTTAAGGGTTCCTGCTCAGAAAGGAAGGAATCAGGAAATCCTGTTCTCTGTAGATCTCAGTCATTTTTCACAAGTGTGCTAATCAGGGATAGGGCTTAAGGTTCCTGCTTAAAAAGGAAGGAATTAGATGGCCTTGTTCTCTGCTAGATAGAGTTAGCTTTCTCTGCATTACTATTTTCATGAAAGAGTGTTAATCAGAAACAAAGTACTGAAGTCTCTGTTTGAGAATAAGGGTCCTGTTCTCTGGTTACATAATAGTTTCTCTTTCCTATTGCAAGTGTTATTTTAATGTAATCTAGGATTATTTAGATTAATCTTTAAGATCTGCAATAGGTAGATTGCTTTCCTGTGATTTAAATCAGAACTTCAGTTCATTCAAGGCAAGTGTGATTAGTATAGTTTCTCTTACTACAACTCTAAGTTGCTTTTGGAATTGAGCATATATAGTGCGTGGTTATCTTTGAAATAAACAAACTTCCCTGGGTTGACAATTTATGTATCACTTGATTGTTTGAATCAATTAAGCAATTATAGTGACCAACATTTTGGTGTCGTTGCCGGGGAAGATAGCTATAGATTTCAAAAGCACTTATGATTTCTTTTCCTTAGATAAAAAGATTGCATGAAAGACCCCAAAGACACTAACCCTACAGGTGGCAAGGGAAAAGGAAAAGGAGGAAGAAAGACTTACATTGACGAGATTTTATCAAAGTCTGAATCTGCTTCTCAACGACCAAACCTTCGAAAACAAAACTCCCAGCCTTCATTTCAAGCAGTTTTTGGAACAGGGAAAGAAGTTTGGAGCCCTGAGATAGTCCAGAAGCTAGTAGGAGACATTGAGGACGGAGCAAGTGCAGCAGGGGAGAAGACAGAGGAAAACATGGATGAGTACAATGAATAATTTCATCGCGAAGAACAGGTAGGTCCTGACGGAGAGGTAAAAGATGAAAACTCTTTCTCTACATTAGGATTTCCTATTGGCGATCTCCCTGGAGGAGCAGCCCCCATGAAAAATATTCCACTCTCAGCATTGCCTAATTTTCATGGTTTATCTTCGGAGGATCCTGATGAATTTCTGTTTGAGTTCGATATATTATGCATAAGTTATGATTACGTTTCTAATGCTCAAAAACTAAAGTTATTTCCAGCAACACTAAAAGGTAATGCACTAAGATGGTTTATGAGTCTTGGAGGCCATGTAATCACAACATGGGACCAAATGAAACATAAATTCTTGAACAAATACCAGGACTACTGCCGAACGAGAGAAAAGAGGGAAGAGCTATTCAAGATGATGCAGAAAGAGGACGAGAATATGGAAGACTTTGTAGAAAGGCTACAATACAATCTACAAAGATCCAGTCATCCCAATGTAAGTAAGGATATTCTCAAAACTATTTTATTAAAAGGGGAAGGGATGACTCTATGGATATGCTGAATATGCTTGGGAAAGGGGATATATCTAAGGAATCATACGATGAAATTGTTAATTTATGCAAAAGATGTTCAAGAGGAGCTTCAAGAAATAGATCAAACAACAGGGACACCACATTTTCAAGAGTCCAGAAATCAGCCAGTGGGGGAGCAACAAGAGCCGAGATAGGTAATTTACTTGAAGGTTTTAAAACTAAAATGTTAAGCTCTTTTGCCTCACAAATTGATACCCTGCAGATTAAGAAAAAGCAAGCAGAAGTAGAAGCAGCCTTGTCCATCTTTTGTTCTCAATGCAGAGATAAGCACCCACAAAGAGAATGTCCACTAGACAAAAATCCAATCTGCACTATCTGTGACAAAGATCATGATACCCAAAATTGTCCATCTTTACCAGGGATCAAGGAAGCATTACAACCAACAGACGAAGAAGCTGAAGTTGTCTATCTGATGACACAAAGGAGACAATGGCAACCACGGGGACAAGGTATGAACTCTAAAACGCCATTTGCATCTCCTAATCGTTGGAATAATTATTCTTCTTTCAATCAAATGAGTTACCCCCCCTTCAACCAAATGCAATACACTAATCAAATGAATTACCCATCCATGCAACAAACTTACCCACCCATGCAACAAACTTGCCCACCCATGCAACAAAATAACCCACCCTTTGTTGATCCCTCAATGTGGACCCCTTGGCCTCCACAACAACA